>APFE030378046.1:5034-97378 GCA_000404065.3 Pinus taeda | reverse complement strand
TAAAATTATGAATTTTTGACCATTTCTATATAGATTTTCAAAAAAACCTTACTCAAAATATGACCCTAATTTCCATAACTTTCCCGCAAAAATAATCAGTTTTAAACTACGGCAAAATGGCGTGATCAGTAATTACATATTCTAATTGATTTTTAGATGTATAATACTATAACGTCTTGTACACCTACCAGATCCTTTGATCAAGGCAGTGCTATTTCATTCTATATAGGAAGATAGGATTTACACATACTTATCCATGTGACAAAGATATACTCGAAGTAACGAAAATCGTTCAGGTCAGATGAGTTTTATTTGTTAAATTTTGACATAACAGCCATTAAACTACGCTTGTAATGTTTCGTATTTCATAAGTCGTAGATTTCCCGTGAATGTAAAAAATGTTCTATTCTCGTTCCACATCATTTGCATAACATGAAATTCAGTAAAACTGCATATAACTTATAAGTGCACCAGGCTTGTCAGGGTGCAACTTCACATATAGACATCGAATCGTGCAAGCTCTGGCCATTCAACGGGTACACTCATTCAGAACGACGGATTTCTGATGTATGTGAAGATATTGTCTAAAGGGTAATTATATTATGGATATATATACTGTAGTTCGTTGCAGAGGTGTGATCTCTATGATAGCCATAGATGTAATGAAAAGGAAATTGAGAAAGGACAGCATATCTCTCTTTTAGATTGCCGACTTCGGTCTAATGATAAACTTTGATAATTTGTCGATTGATATCCGCCATGATTGAAATCTAGCCAGATGACCTTTTCCTGACTTTGTCGTGTATTTGAGTTTTGTGCGCAGGAAGAAGGATTTCGAGTGGCTGTCCCTGTCGGCAGAATCCACTGTCTCTTAGGTATTCCAGACAGTCATAACAAGGAGAGGAAATGAATGGACACCGACATTTTCTCTTCTCGTGTTTCATTATGCTGGCAGATGGGTTTCGTACTGCCCCCTTGACTACAAAGGTAGAATGATCACATTGATTTACTTTGCCGGGGAAGCGATTTAACAAATAATACAAAGTATGAACGTTCCTTTGAAAACAGTAAAACTGCAGTCCTCGCATCATGAGTGATGAGCTTTAGGTGTATCAGAAATGATTTTGTTAAATGATTTTTTTCTGTGTATCCTTTCATATCACTGAAAACACTCTTTTTCTTCTATGCGGCTTAGGCTAATAGTGAATGAAACAGTTACGAATTCCCAGACTAGGTTGGTAGCTAAGATCATGTATAGTTCTCGATTAGTCAATGCATAATTATATAATTATCCTACTTTGACGAGAACTAATCAAGTATTTTAGTAGATTATGATCACATCTGAGATATTGTAGTAAAACAATGTTTGGTGAATATTTTATTAATTTGACGAGAATTAATCAACTATTTTAATTCATTATGATCACATCTTAGATTTTGTAGAAAACCAGGTTTGGTGAATATTTTATTAATTTTAATTAACTTGCAAAACCATATTATGTTTTTTGTATTTAGTTCACTCACACTTTGCGACTATTTTTGCAGGGATATTAGTTAACACAAATTTTGGGACTCTACTTTGCAGTGAACATATATGCAGTATTTTCCAAAAGGTAATGAATGGGGAAATGACTATTGTTCAGCACATTGTGTAAGAGTTAAAGGTTCAATGTCACATTATACGACTCTAAAGACATTGTTTTGGGGCTTTGGTTATCAAATAAAAAATAATTAATATAGTATAAAATAACATGGAAGAGTAAAACTTTTGTATTTCAAAAATTAAAGATCAAGTAATTTTGTATACCACTATGTTAGTCTAGACGTTGGTACAAACCTCCAAGTATAAATAGTGACGAGAAAGCAATAGTCAAAGTTACGATACTATGAAACCTTTTTATTTAACTTTGAAGATGGGATGTTAATGGAGACAATTATTACTACAAGAAATCCTAATGATATACGTTAATGGTAGACACGAATGACTATAGTAAGTATTTAGGTATGTAATAGCTTTTTATTTTCTAATTTTTAAGTGGTACATGGTATGTTTGTTTTTCAATTAACTTATAAGTGATTGCAAATTATTATTAATTAATGCATCTAACTCTATTTTCTTTTGTTGTGCCGATGTGTTCGAATGAAATTAGGCACATGAAGGCTTATTAATATGGAAATAATTTTTTTCCAACACGATCCCAATCATTTTTGAAATTGTATATTTAATATGGCTTTAATTTTAAAGTATTTTTTGGACGTTGGTTTGTATATTATTGCTTTTTGAGACGGCCAATAATTTTATAGACATCTTTTTCAAGTGTGCCTACAATGTATAATTCACCTTATATCAACTTCAAATGTTATGACCCTTATCACATTGAACATATTGCCACCACTACCTACATTAGTTAATTTTGATTGTTTATGTTTGTTAAGGTGTGTCAATTATATCTTTCATATAAGAACACTAACTAGGTGTCACATCGCTTATGTGAATATATGGGTATGTGTAATGTTCATGGTTCATTTCTTATGTGAATTACTTCTGTTTTATTAGCTGAGGTGCACTAGTTATATAGGACACTTAGAATGGTGTACCATAGCTTTTGTGCATTTCTTCAATGCCTTAATGTGTAACTAAGTAATTTATGGTACGCATTTTCTCACATGCTAACTATATTCCCCACTCGTAAGAGTATTACTTATGTTTATCTATTATATGAAATCACTTAATTATTTCATATATCTATATTATTTAAGTCTATCATTTAGGGGAGTCTCTTATGGTATATTGGTTATAAATAGCCCACCATGGTATAAACAACAATTTCCTTTACCGAACATTCTATTAGATGATCAAATTGATATATATATAATGAAGAATCATAAAATCCCAAGGAATTTCGATAAAGACAAATCCTATGTTGATCTCTTACAGAAAAAAATTAACTAGTCACGCATCCCCTTACCTAAGGACTATGTTTTCCAAACTTATCATTAACCGCCATAGATTAGTACAGGTTGGAACAAGCAAGACTCCCCAAACCATTGAGATGGAATCCACCAAGAAACAAACCTTAAGCACCAAATAAACTTTACAAATTCCATAAAACAAGGTCTATCAAATTTGACAGTACTAGAGTTTTCAAATTCCTTAAAAATAGGTTTTTCAAATTGAACAAAACTAAAAATTTTCAAATTCTACTTCAACATACATTGATAAAAATTACCAATTTACAATGAAAGACTAGTCTCTCTTGTTTACCTACATTCCCCAATCATTTTCTCATGTTTGATCTCATTAAGTTAGAGATTTCACATCCAACTCTTGGCATTTTGCAATCTATTTTCTCCACCTTCTCACGTTTATTCATTTATTTTATATTTCTAAAAAGCATAGGCAGAAACTCTAGGTAGAAACTCGTGTTAACATTGGTGATTGGTTAATATATGGTAGAATTTACCAACATATCTTATTGAATATATTGTAGTCACTATGTACATTGGTAAATTTAGAACATGTGGGTTTATTATAGTGTGTCAATTGTGTGTTTCATGCAATAATATTTATTTTGTATCACTAATGGTGTATCACTTATGTGCATAATCTCATATGTGTTGATGGTCATGGTTCATTTCATGTGTGCATTACTTAAGTGACACCTAATATTTTGTATCATGGGTTGTATGCATTGCTTTAGTGAAATTATGACTAAATATGTCACTTATGCTTGGTATCTTATGACAGGTTTGCTATGTTTCTGACATTGAAGTCTATCACTTAATTATGTCACTTATTTGAGTCACTTATAGGAGTCTCTTGTGATTTATTGGGTATAAATTGTTCATGATTTATAAACATAAATTCCATACATATAACATTTATTAGTTCTTACCATTCATAATTATAAGAGAAAAGAGATCATCCAAAGCAATCTGCATAAACAGAAAGCTTATGTTGATCCCTCAAGGAAAAGTAAGGTTATCTACAAATCATATTATTGATCAACCAATATTTCCACACATATACTTAACCATCATAGCTTACTAAAATTTGTTACAAGTCAGACTGTCTAAACCATCGATAAAGAATCTAAAAAAATAAGAAGACCAAGGTTATAAAATTATACATTACTATGACTTTCAAATTCTGCATAGTTAATGCTTTTAAACTACACAAAACTTTGTATTTTAATTTCGACTTCAATGTATATCAACAATCATTGCGAACACGAAATGAAATGTTAATATTGTTTTTATACTTACATTGTACAATTATGCACTCATATTTAAATTACATAGGTCACAATTTCTATAAAGAACAAGTCCATTCATATGCATTGTGTAATTCGTATATTATTCAAATTTTCAATGACATGATACAATATATATGGGAATGAGATTTTCACCTTTATGGAAAATATCCAAAGCTATTTGAACTTTGATCCCAAAAAATAGCCACATGGAAGGCTGAATTGAAAATTCCAACTACAAAAATGTTGATTGGAATTCATACATACATATATGGTTTTTCTATTATTGCTTTATTTTCTCTTTTATCTATTTTGTTGTCAAGTAATGGACTTAAAAAAATAAATAAACAATAATAATAATACGTTGGAATCTAGATAAACATATGAGGATTGAAGATAAATGATGAGTCTTTGTTTTAATTATTTTTCATTATTTAGAAGTATTCTACATCATTTTTTGCTAATGATTTAATTTATTACTTTCATCAAAAATCATTTGGTATCCACATTAGTGTTATTTTAAAATATTAGTTATATATTTAGGTTACATTTATTGTTATGTTTAGATTCTACCATGAAACAAAATTCCTAATATGTGCCCATGTGGTTCTCTGAGGTGACTTGTAACTTCCATAAAGTTCAAACTGGGAATTAGATGGGAAAGTTGTCAATTCCATTGAACACCTAGATTGGATTCTAACTAGGGAGTACGTACTCCTAACACACCATTACTCTAAAATTGATTTATTTCAGGATATTCAGATATAGGTTTTTGTTTGGAAAATATCAATGCATTTTTTTCAAAAACAGTTGTATTTTACAAAACATTCACTGGGCGAATAATGTGTAGTGTGATCATATGGACTATAAGAAAACAAAAATGTTAGATACTGCAATACATGTTTCTCTTACATAATTTGGTTTTTATACCCCTAGAAAAAAGCCACAAAATGACACTAAATAACTCTTGGAAGCAAGTTACAACTTTGCATAAAACTCAAATTCAGGCTTGAATAAATCTATTGATTTTGTTGAACTCCTCAAACATGGTTATAACTAGAGACACCTCCATCCCGGGAATCTCTGATAGTCGATATATTTGATGATATTCAAATATATGGTTTTACATTTGGTTGTTTTTGAAATCTAGTATTGGGCTCCTAGGAAAAATAATAAAAGAAAAGCTCATTTTAAAAGGAAAAGAAAGATAACTACTTTTTTTTTATTGTATTTTCAACTTATATCCTCTTAGATCTATTGAAATTTCAAGTGTAGACACTGTTTGGATGCATAATCAATTTACACACCCTGCAAGCTTTCAACTAGGCTGACATAAAAAGAAAATGAAAATTTATGAAAAGTGTAGATTACTTTAAATGTATATAGAGCTGTGTTATAAATGTTTGAAATAAATTACTATTTATGGTTTGTTATCGTGGGAGTTTAATATCCCTTCCCTCTAGTTATCACTTAAAAATAAATAGCCAGTGAACTATCTAGTAGAGAAGAATGGTTTCTTGATGTAAATTGTTGTTAATGTCAACATATTCTTAATATTTTTTAAACTAAAGAATCTCTTCAACTATGACTTGTGGGATCATTAAATGAGAATAATGAAGAATTTGGGAACAAATTTCAAGTATGCAAAGAGAGAGAGAGAGAGAGAGAGAGAGAGAGAGAGAGAGAGAGAGAGAGAGAGAGAGAGAGAGAGAGAGATCATTTTTCTTCCCTTGGGGATTTATTCAAGGAAAATGAAAAAAATAAAATCTAGACATACATATAGACAAAGGGACATTTATTTATGGTTGGACTGAAATGGCATATGGTGGATTCTATAAAAGGATCTTTTAGGGATAAAGATAATTACTTGTGAAAATATTACCAATAATAGAGAAATAACGGTTGAGGAGGTGAAATTCAATATAGACTTTTGCATAGATTTTTCAGACAATCAGAGGAATGATTGGTAGGAATTGAAAAGAGAATTTAGTTCAAGGCTAGGTCTAACTAGATTGACAACACCACCTAAGGTTGTTGTATGATTCACTTTGTAAATATGATGTAAATATTATTACATGCAACAAGTTAAAGAAAAAATAGAAATGAGTGAAGGGACATGGATTCTAGACCTGGGGGATGAGAATCTTTGCTTGGGACATTATGTTCTCTTATGAAAGGAAGAAACTTGAACTTTAGAACAACCTTTCAAGGTTGTTCGATGGATGAAGTTAATAAAATGATTATTCAAATTAAATGGGTAGGAGGAAAAGTACTTAGGGCCATGATTGCTTGAGAGAAAAAAACAAGTAAGGAGGACGAAATTTATGAAGGGCTATAAAACAACTAGGAAACAATGGTAATGAAGGTGGATAGAAAGATAGACTAGGGATAAAAACAAAATCATTGGAGTATGGGAAGCGAATTGAATGAGGGAAACCAAACAATAATAGATAACATTCGAGAAATAGGGGAACCCTTTGAAATCATCATGGAAAGGGAGCAAAGAAATGGTTTTGGAGGAAAGCTTAGAAGGGAACTGGAGTCAGTTTCTAGAAAAATCTTTCGAAAGGAAAAAGTAAAGAGAAGAGAAGAGAAGAGAAGAGAAGAGGATCATTTATCTATTCCTCAACGATGTTAGTTGAATGCTAGTCTTGAGATCCATGTAACAACTTTGGATCCCTAGAGAATGTGGGTTGAGAGAGCATCCAAAAATCCCTGTAACAACTTGGGTATATGGAAGTTGTGGGTTGTGATAAAGGTCTTTGCAGTGTTGTAGCCACTTGGGACCCCAAATATTGTCGGTTGGGATGGAACCTCTCAAGCCTGGTAATAGCTTAGGTCCCATAGAGGTTGTGGATTGAGATAGGATCCTTAGATTCATATAGCAGCTTGGGTATCTAGAGGCTCTGGGCTGTGAAAAATGTCTCTAGAGACTTGTAGCAACTTGGGTCCCCAGAGGTTGTGGGTTGGGCTGGAATCTCTTAAGACTAGTAACAACTTCGATCCCCTGGAAGTTCTAGCTTGAGATGGCTACTCTCGAGCCCCATAACACCTTGGGAAGAGACCATCCTAACCCATAAGTATATGAAGGCTTGATCAAAGAACCTTGGACCTTGCCCTATTGGTACACTGAATTATGGACTCCCTAGAAGGGGGTGAATCAATGTGTTTACACTTAGGAGTGAGGTGGGGAACCTCTAGACTCCCTCTACTAACCAGGAAAGTAGTCATCTACTGCTAGGATTGAGGGAGAGATCCTCTACAGTCCCACGCTTAGTTTGAAGTTGGTGTGTAGTACAAAAAGAAAGCATTCTCTCCCCCTCAGCCACTCGAATCTAGATTTGGCATCACAACCACGAGTGGAATTGGTTGTATAAGCTGGTTAGCGTTGGGTGGAGAATCATAGTCTCAAATTCGGTTGTAATGTAGACAAAAAGATAAGAATTTATGAATACTTATTGCATTTAGTCAATTGTGCTTCATTATTGTCTATAATAGATACAAAAAATGGTGGTTGTAATTATGTTGTTGTCTATATACGTGTGGTATAAGTGTGAAGGGATATTTCCCTAAATTGTATGTTTGACATGTGTATGTATATGTATGTGTACATCTGTGCTTGTGTTTTCACTTGAAAACAAATATGTTTAATGTCATAAATATTGGGAACCACAAAGCATTTGATGGTTAAGATGCGAAAATAGCTACACGATAATGATGCCTAAGATTTACAGCCAAGGCTGAACCTTAATCTAGATTTAATGCTTAAATGTTTTCAAGATAATATTGTAATTAAAACAGAACTAACTGCATGATATGTTACAAACCATAAATAGAAATATGAGAGCTTGGAATTATCCTTAAAAAACAGTGGGGTTTGAAACCCTTTCATTATGTACATATTAGGTATTCGGTTGCGAGTTGCTTTGTCGATAGGAAAGAAATGTATGAATGACAAAGGGATTTTCCCAGGGCCATTGGTGCCTAACGACCGTACCATAATGGCCTTTAACCTTGCGTGTCTAACAACCTTGTAAAATTCCATGTAAAATAGATATATATATATATATATATTTATTATATCTCTCTATATATATATATATATATATATAAATATAAGGCCAGAATGATGGGACATGTATTCTAAGCTGAATTGTGGGGGGAAACATCCTAATGGTTGTTGATTCAATTTATTATGGCTAAAGAAAATTCGCAAATGTGATGGCTAAGGTTTTGGGAAGGCGTGAGGCATTTATTGGTAGTTTATTTATGAAAATAATGGAAATTAGGAGAAAAAGAAAGTGAAAGGTCACAACTTGCATGTGAGGACACAAATTACGGAAAGTAATGGAAAATGAAGAAAATAGAGCCCTCATTAATAAAAAGGCTTATGAGCATCAATGGGTAAGACTTGGTCAGCTCAACATTGGAGCTCTCTTTCATTATTCTCTCTCTTTCTTACTCTTGGATACTTATAGTTTTGTTGGAGCACTCTTGGAGGGTGTCACATATGTGGATTCTTGGAGCAAGAAGGAAAAGGAAGAGAACGAAAGCACAAGAGGGCAGTGGGATCAACAACTACATTAGTTTTTTCTTACAACTAATGAGTTGCATGTATGATTTCTTCACTAGTTTTTGCATGCATGGCACATGCATGCGGTTTCTTGGTTATGATTTTTCGGTCAGATGGAGGATCTCCTAGATCAATAGTGGATTGCCTAGCCTTTCCATTTCCTAGAAAGCCAGGGAGATGGTCGATTTATTTCCTTGTATTTTTTTATTGGTTCTCATTTTTCCTTAGCTTAGGTTGAGTTATTAGTTCTTGGAAGCCTTGGTTGGACAAACGCTATGGAAATTGTGTAACGACTTGGGTTTAGTTACTAGTCCTCGAAGCATTCGTTGGACAAACACTCTAGAACTCATGTAATATCTTGGGTTGAGTTACTACTCGTAGAGGACTTGGTTGAAAAAACACTATGGAAGCCCTTATTGGGTTGAGGTACTAGTCCTGGAAGCCCTGGTTGTAGAAATGCTCTGAAATCCTAGTAAAAGTTGTGGGTTGAGTTACTAGTCCTGGAATCCTTGGTTGGACAAATGCTCTAGAGCCCAAAAATAACCATGGTTGACTTACTATTCCTGGGAGCTGGGATGGAACAAACACTCTTCAATCGTAGATGATCGGGATAGAGACCGATCTGATGATGGTTATGTGATGTATGATTGTGAGGTGAAATCATTGTTTGATGGGTTCTTGTCCATGGCCTCTAGGTGCCCTAGATTATTTTTGATTGATGTGTCCTATGAGATCCCACATTCGTTCTTGGAATATTGCATGGGGTGGATAGTTGAAGAGATATTTCGCTTAGCCATTCTATGAGCTAGTGAAACCTGGAACTCCCATCTTGCGTTTAGATTTGGAATCATTAATTAAAGGTTACCTCTCCTTGTATTTCTATGAGAATATTGATGGATTATATGTGGTTTATAAGGTTGTACTTTCATTGGTATTTATGTCCCTATTATGTTGATTATATGTATATTTTATGACAACAACTATGTATGGATTTTAGCATATTTTTACTTGTATGTGAATGGATAATGTGTTTATGACCTACTCGATGATAATGCAGAAGATGGAATGAGGTAACAATGGTTCATAGTGATTATTAGATAAGTATAAGATCCCTACACTTAATTCTGTTGTTTACACTTATAGGTCACATTTGGATGATATGTTTGACGAAATGTCTATCATGGTTAATATGGATATAGTCAAGGTCTTGAAACAATATTTTATTTAATACTTAAATTCCCTATTAATTTACTAATTTCAAGAGATGGATCAGTTATGGGTAGTGTCCTGATCTCTAAGCTTAAAAAAGTGGAACAAGTCCCAAAGTCATTGGCACAACACTTACAATTTTTGTCCATAGCCTCTAGAAGTTAGGTCTTTGATAGTGACGTTAGGTTTCTAGTCACACCCTTGCCCATAACATGAGAGTGACTATGTTCTAAGAGACCTAAAACAACAGTGGTACCCAGGGACATGTTGTCTAAGTGGTTGACATGTCCTCAAAGGGTTTTGTTGATGATCTTGGATATATGTATGGTGTATTTCCATTGGTTCCACTTCCTTGATGTGACCTAGGAGGTTGAATCATATAATAATCACCTCTCGTAACATGTTTAACCCAGCGGGCTAGTTTCTTTCATAGATGTGCGAGGAGGGTGTTAGAGAGTGGCATCAGAGCATGGTTACACTGACCTTGGATTGTGTGTTGATCATGCTTTAATGATTGTTTGCATATGTTTTCCTTATGCATGCAGTCCCTATGCTTGTTAAATTTGCATGGTGTTTATCATGGTTGTAGTGATGTCACCATGTGAAGGTTGAAGGTGTTATTGTGGAGTATGTCTCCATGTGTGCATGGTTGTATAGTTGATATTGTCATGGATTTATGATTAAACTTTAGCTATAAAGTTGTGTATATGGTTTTGTACTCATGTGTTAAATGGATATATGTAGTTGTTATGCATGTATGGCCTTCGTTATAGTTATGCATGAATAGTGGGTCAAACATGCATTGTGAAGTCATTGTATGTAATTTAGGTCATCATGGTACTATTGGTATGTTATGATGCTAATGATTTGGTTGAGATAGAGCAAGATATGAAAACTATCATAATGAGGTTGCAGCATTAGACTTTGGGATAACAGAAGATCATCATACATGTATTGTGTGTTTGTAATGTAGATGTGTTATTTAAGGATTGTCATATGCATGATGTTTATATAAATTAGGTTTATATAGATGTCTTTTGATTTTATGGTTACATTCTTGATAGAATTTAGTTGATTAGTGTAGTTATTGCACATGTGTCAGATAGCCACGAACAATAGTCATCTATGGATGTATGTATTGCTATTATTGTTTTAGGTTAGATAACTTATTAATTATGTTATATTTTGTTGATGAAGTATATTATACATTAAATTCTTATTATATGTTATTAACTTGATGATTAGGGTTATTTAATTGATATATTTATGTTGTAATTTGGAATTGTCATATGCATGATTGTTATGCTCATTGCAATGAATATATTGATGTTATATGTATTGTGTTAACCTAGTTTGGCATATACATATGGCTATGGTTATGATATTTAGGTTTGAGCTAACATATATGTCATATGGTGTCATGCTAATCTAGACTAATAATACATATATTATTGTTATGCATGAATGACAAATGCTTATGAGCTTATGATGTGAACATGTTAGTTAGTTACTGTTATGGATATCATGATTTAGGTTTGAGTTGATATGTTGTGAAGTTATATGGTACTAACCTAGATTGATTGTGCAAACAAGATAGCCTCCCCTAGAATACACTAAGCTATAAGTTTGCTTATGTCATATATTTTGTGCTTGATTTTTGATTATGTCATCTATTTGGTGTTTGAATTTTTATTGTCTATTAGATTATTTACTTGATTAATTAAACATGGTATGTTTACAAGTTCGTTGAATGTTTGACGGATTGCTTAATATGATTATGCGTTCCAATGATCTTGTTTTAAGACGATTGTACTAAAAGATATGCATTCAGAGAGTTGATATGTACTTGAGTATAGTAGGTGACAATTGTAGCATTTTCTCTAAGGACTATGAGTTAACTACAGATTATGACATCATTGTTAGTCTTGGTAAGGATTTAATTTAAATTGATAGATATGATTGTCTTGATATTTGGAACATGTGGTTGACATGTGTGATCAATTGCAAGGTAACATGCTAGGTATTAGCATGACAAGGTAATAGTTGATGTGTTTACATAACTAACCATTTGGTGATGTGACAACACATAGTGATCCTCGATTGTAGGACGGTAAAAGGCTAAAAGGAAGGAATTGAGAAATAATTACTTTTTCTATGTTTTGAAACACTAATTCCAAACAAATTACTGCTTTGCATATATGAATCCTTCCTAACCTTGATTTATCTGAAATTATGTGCATATGTGCTATAATCATGAACATGGACTTGACAAGTATATTAGCTAGTTTCTAGTTACATGTAGATCTATAAGGGGAATTGGAGTCCCTTGCGACATGGCACATATGTGTTCGACTATAAGACAATGTGCTTGGCATAACAAGATAAGGTAATTGGTTATTTTTATGTTATATATACACTAACAACTATGTGTTGATGAGAAAATGATGCAGAGGGTTGCATGGCAAGAGAGATTTCCATGAAAGGTTGAAGAAGGCTCACGTTGAGCTTTCCTTGGTAACCATGGGGATTGAGTTATGGTGTTTGTTGGTAATCTTGTGCTTTCGGCCTTTTGGTGCTTTGGTGTGCTTGATTGTGGTTTTGTTTATTTCTTGTGCATGGTCATGCCTCTTTTATTGTGGTGTCATATTATTTTTATTGGTTTTCATCATCCTCCTTGCTTGTTTCTTAGCTTTCCTTTCATGTTTTGAGTCTCGAGAATTGGTTGGGAAAGAGGAAAGTTGATGGACCTCGGGGAGATATTTGTGGTACCCAATAGGTGATGGAAGACTTTAATGAGGCTAGGTGCATGAGTAAGTGTGGTGGAAGGTAAAATTATGATATTTGGTTTGACTTTTTGGCTCTATTATGGTAAATAAATGATGGAACTATGAACATGAGAAAAGTAACCAAAAAAGGTAGAGGGAACTAGGATGTTAGATGGCTTGACTAAGTTGGGAATGATGGTTCTTATTGTTGTGTATGAGTAAAGGAAGTTCTCTTAACCTTGACCTTGTTATCTAGTGATTATTTTATGACCATGATTATGTTGAGCTTTATACATGTATGTGTGTAGGTATGTCATGTTTGATAGGGTCGTCATGGATCATGATTATTAATGCTAACATTTATATGTATACATTTGTGTACGTATGCCATTGTTTGAAAAGATGATGAATTTTTTATGCTAATGATTATATATGTATGTATGTATCTATGTATCTATGTCAACTTCTGACAGGGCGGTCATGGATTGTTCATGTAGAGGATTGATTTCTTATGTAGGTGAATGTCATGAAGACGTTCCTATGTTATGAGGAATCAAGTGGAAGAGTAGTCATGGAAGATATACGAGGTCAGTATCATGTGGTTATGAGTTGAGCTTATGTGATTATATTATGTCTATGTTATATACAAGCCATACCGAGGGATACATCGGCAAAATGAAAACCGTGTGGTTTGCAACATGCTAGGATACACATGAATAAGACACTAGAAGGAACATTTCCTGGTAAGGACAGTGCGCTTTGGGATGTGAGATATTACTGTTGTGCATATGTTATATATGTTGTATATGTTGCACCTGTGATGATTGTGTGCATGCAGTATTGCTCATATGTAGTATGTGTACATGCTAATTATGTATATTTTTATACATGGTGTAGTACAGATAGTGTTGTATGAATGTTGCATAGTAAGTGTTGGATATAGATCATGTTATGAACATGTTGGATATGTGCTCTTATGTACATGTTTTACTATGTGCACGATGTATATGAGGTGTTGTGTGCATATGGTGTTGTGCACACGTTCGATATGCAATTTTATGTACATATGATGCTATGTACATATTGGAAATGGAGTGCTATGTAAAAGTGGCATTGTGTGCATGTACATGTGGTTCTATGTACATATTTTGTGGTGTGCATGACTATACAAGTGGTGTTGCATGCATGAGGTACTGTGTACACATTGTACAAGTGGCATTGTTTGCAAGTGGTGTTGTGTACATGTCTTTCATGTTGTGTTATGTACATGTTGTCTCACATACATGTCGTGTGTGTGGTACAGTGTACATGTGGTATTGTGTGCACATTGTATAGTGGTGCAGTGTATATATGGCATTGTGTACATGCTGTTCAGGTGGTACCATGTACATGTGATTCTGTGTACACATTGTATAGTTGATGCTTGGTACATATGGTACTAGTGTATGTGTGGGATTGAGTGCATGTCATACATGCTACATTGCAGGCATGCAATACTATGTTTGTGCATTGTGTAGCCATGGTATCATGACATATGCATTCATTATGCTGCACTCTAGACATGCATTTTTGTTGTGTTGTATACAAAGTGTATGTGTACGCATTGTGTGGTGTTGCATGTTATGTGGGGATGTATGTCTTGTGGTGCATATTGTGTATGTAAACATCTTGTGTTTTCTCATAAAATGGGTCTAGGCACATGTATTATGTTGTGTCATACAATGGGTGTAGATGTTTGTGTGGTATGTCAAGTGCGGGTGCATGTATTGGATGGAGTTGTATGTCATGTGTGGTTGTATGTTTGTGATTTACGATATGTATATGTGTCCCTAGTTGAGGAGAAGGAATTCATGTGTGGCAACTAATCTGGTGTCCATAGGAAATCAGAAAAAAGGCAGAAGCAAGGATTGATTAAAGGATAAGTACTAGTATAATACTTTTGTTTTATTATGCATGTGATTTATGATTCTAGTATATCATGATTACATGTGAATTATGATACTAGTTTATGATGGTTACATGTGACTTATGATTTTGATCTATGATGGTTATGGTTTGAGCTAACCCAATGTGATTTTTTTATACATTATGCTAGTTTGAATTGTTGTGACTGGAAGTTTAGAGGATTACAAGTGTACCTTATTGACAAGCTATCAATGAGGTATGAGTTGAAGTTATTTCAATTTATCTTGAATAGAATGGAATTTATGTGCTTGGTATAGGAAGCACGAAAATGCTTGCTTGAATGGTTAAAACAAACTGCAAAAATTAGCAGTAGCAGTGAAAAGAATTGGGTTATGGAGTAGTATGTTCATAAAGAACTTCGAAAACAAGGCCATTATGGGACACTGGTACCCAATAGTGTCCATTGATTTCCATGAGCATGCCATGAGTGGTATTATTGTTTTGAGGCAGGGATATGCCTTGGTTTTTGTAATCTTCCTATGTGAGGAAGCCTTGTCAAGGGATGGACTGCTCGAGATGGGGGTGTGAACAGAACTTTGAAGGTCAATGACTACATTGAATGGGTTGACCAAATTCGCCAATGGATGGTGTATTAGAGAAGGGAAGACCATGGATGGATTTGTTTTTCCCATGAGCATTTCCAAATGGAATCAAATGCACATTGGGAGTGCACCCTAAAACAATGAATGGGTAATTGTTCACTGAGAGGAGATGTGGTGCAGGATTAGAATGTTAGAGATTGGATGAACATTCATCTTTGCAGTGGATTCTCAACTTGCTGGGAATGAGTTCAATCCTGGTACTACTTTGAGGGTGGAGGTATGAGCCTCTTGCTTCCTTATCATGGATGCAGGCATCATATCCTTTTATTTGATGGGTTAGAAAATGTGCATATGGGTATATGTGTATATTATTGTAAATTTTGTATTGAGCTAGATTTATAAAGATCCATAGGCATTATGGTTATTTGCTAGTGGAAGAAAATTTTTACATGGATATGTGGTCATTGTAAATATCGTAATGAGTTGTGCTATAATGCTCCACTATGCAGTATGTTGTCACGTTGTTTTTCTTTTGAGCAGGTCTTTCATTTTAAATATATCAACGAGCTATGTTATAAATCTCCATGGGTAGTAGGTTTTGTTTAGAATAATTTGTTTGCTAGAGGTGTCGTTAAAACTAAGGACAGTGTTCCCCCAAGGGGGCGAGTTCTGTAATGGCCCTGGTAAAATTTCATGTAAAAATATATATATATAAGGCCATAATGATGGGACATGTATTCTAAGTTCAATAGTTGGGGAAACATCCTAATGGGTGTGAATTCCGTTTATTATGGCTAAAGGAAATTGGCAAAGGCAATGGCTAAGGTTTTAGGAAGGCATGAGGCATTTATTGGCATTTTACTTATGAAAATAATGGAAATTAGGACAAAAGGAAGGTGAAAGGTCACAGGTTGTTGTTGGAAATACTGAGATGGGGGTTGAATCAATATTCCTTTAAATTAGTATTATTATTAATCTTTTAGATCATTATTTAATATTCATGTATTATTAGTGTTAGCACAATGATAGCAATTAACAAAAGGAACACAAAAGCACACAGTTTTTAGGGTGGAAAATCCCTCACAAACAAAACCCGCCTAAATCCTTTTCCAATAATTCTTTAATGTTCAACTCCAATTGAAAAGAAAGATCAAACTTCCTAGAATCTAGAAAAGCATTCTTTTATAGCTCCCACTAGATGGATGCCCCAAATCTCGAGATTCTTCGGTAGTCAACTAAACAGATGCCCCAACACCCAATGAGCAACAACTCACCATAGCACCACCCTGCCACCCTAAAATTTTCACAGGATTGAACCTGTTAGTGACTTCATGCACCAGCCTAGCACCACCCTACCACCTTATAGAGGATAAAAGAATAATGGACTCTCGTATGAGTGAAAATGGTCCACTTTACAATTATATAGAATGATGTAGAAGAAGAAGACACACTAGACCATAACCTGAACTATGACACAACCACCTAATGATGATCCTAGACATCCCAACACCACCTCTTCAACTCTTGTTAGATAGACACTTGTACAACCTTTATAATGGTGCTTTTATAATGACCTTGTACATTGATACTTTTACAATGACTGTATGCAATGCTGCCCACTTAAAGAATTCAAGTGGTTAACTTCTCGTTGTTGTTATACACCTTGATTGTTACCCTTGTCATGCTACCCTTTCTCACTATTCAGAACATTATATTATGAATTGAGTCTTATCTTGATGAATATATAATACCTGTAAAAAGTCTTCAAGGAAATACCCATGACATGATAATAGCAAAACTTACTTCATCTTGTAGAGCATATGTCAGTGCTAAACAAAAAAAAACAAATTAGAATACAAATAAACTAATGAAATTAAGAGATGAACATGCATATACAGAAGATAATTACCTAGAGCTTACCTCTGGTACATTATTTCTCTTTAGCTTGCTCTTTTCTACCCTTGAAAGTCTGGTCCTTTGCACCCATTAACAACACTTGATTTAGTTCTCTCTTGCCTTCTAGGAGCACGACACTCAATCTGATGTATATATGTGATTGAAGATCCACAATATGTACTCTTCAGTCCTATAGTATCCTTCCCATTCTTATTTCCAATGCCATATGTCTGACCCGAGTTTGATTCTTCAAGGAAAAGTTATACCCTATCTCTCACACTGACGTAATAATGGACCAACTTAGTAGAGTGAATTTGTATGATGTGCCACATCTTAATTTTTCCTCCTTCAGCTTTGAAATTGATTCAGAAAAAGGTTACAGTATGTGTACTATCCACCACATCTTACATACTTACAATCCACTTCTCAGAGAGAGAGTTATGATGATTTTCACAATGTCACCTCTTTAAGATGAAATTCGCGAGACTTCAAAAACCCTAACTTCCACAAATCATATATCCACAAATATAGCACACCAATATATGAAATTTGGTGATGAAGTTCATCAATTTTTCAGCTAAAATGGGTTTTAATTTCAGTAGCTAAGACTTCTCAAAACTAAAGTTATAGTGAAAGTTCCACGATCACTACGTTTGGAGGATATATAAGATTTCTTTTGATAGAGTTGATAGGGGATTTTATAGAGAATGCTGGAGTGATTTTAGGAGCTTAAAAAATTATTAATTATTGACTATTCAATGACAAAAATAAATGATAAATTCCGTGCCATAAAATCATGGGATTTAGCCCATTAATTGGGGTTACTATCTTCAACCTTGAATAACTTACAAACCGTGATGAATTATGAGGAGAGCTATATACAGATAGAAATATATTTTTGTGCAGAATATTCCTATAATGGTTATGATATGATAAACAACGAATGATGATGCCCAATGTGCCATGGAATTTCAGGTTCATCCTTGGTGCTCCTTGGATTGATATCAATGACAACCTCACATCATTTTTAGATCAACAATGTAGTGCTTAACCCCATATAGAAATTACCTACATATGGATTCTAAAACATAGGAAATAAATAATGCGAGAGCATAACACATAAAACACATATACACAAAGATTTTCCCCTAGATCCCAAAATCGAGATTGCCAGCTTGATTTTTCATTATATTCCTTTCAATGTTACAATGCATATTTATAGATGTTGAAGCATCTAATACCATGAATAGAAAAATGATCACATCCAAAACCATGGACCGAAAGCCATCACATCCAAAACCATGTGAGAAAATCATGCACAAAACCATAGGTAGGTCCGCCTAGCCTAATATAGGGTCCAAAAAAAAATTTCATGGGGCACTACCCCGGACGTGTAGAGGGGGGCTACCTGCCGCCCTCAAAGCCCCCTATGACCACCCCCCACTACATAATCGTCACAACAAAGCGGGGGCTTCGTCGCCCCTCCAACCCCCTGATTCACTAAATTAGTTGGTCGTGGAAATAATAACACAACTCAACATTCTCCCACTTGTTTTTTTCTTTCCACAAGGGGCCACAAGAGAGCTTAGTCATTTATCCAGTCCTGTAGCACCCATTGTTTCTCTACACCAAGAGAACTTCCTAGAGATAACAGATTTTTCCAATGCATTTGTACTATTCTTCAAAGTATCCACCTTTGCCAGCAACACCTTTTTGTCTTCTATCATATCCCTCCCAAAGTGATATTGAACATCAATGTGCTTTGTCTTTGAATGGTAAGCAGGGTTCTTTGCCAAGAAAATTGCATTTTGGCTATAAAAATCTATCCTTATAACTCCCTGTACTAACCCCATACTTGAACACAATCTTTGCAATGAAATCACTTCCTTGCTTCCATGAGTGGCTGCCATGTATTCTGCCTCTATAGTTGATAGTGCCACTATAGATTGTTTCTTACTCATCCAACTGACTGCACCTCGAAATAGGTTAAACACATACCCACTTGTAGATCCTCTCTGATCTAGATCTCTAGCCTCATCTGCATCAACAAAGCCACGGATATCCAAAAATCTGTCCAATCCTAGTCTTCCTTGGTAGCACAAACCATAATCACTAGTGCCACACAAATCCCTGAAAACCCGCTTCACTGTTGTCGAATGCTTCTTCCCTAGTTTTTACATAAACCTGTTCAATACCCCCACTACATGTCAATGTATGGTCTAGTACAGACCATCACATACATTAGGCTAGCGACTGCACTTGCATATGGAACATGGGACATATCCTCTTCTACTTCTTCTGACTTTGGACACTGTTTAGAAAATAACTTTACACCTATAGGAATAAGACCCTTCACTGGTTTACTATCTTGCATATTAAACCTCTACAATATTGTCTCGACATACTTCCTCTAGTTTAACCAGAGCTTCCTCTTTGCCTGATCTCTTTTAATTTCCATTCCTGAAATATAGTTTGTAGCACCAAGATCTTTCATGTCGAATTTGGAGGACAATTGGGTCTTCAAATCCTAGATAATTTGATTGTCATTTCCAACAAGCAACATATCATCCACATATAAGACTAGGTAAATAACATGGTCACCAATTAATTTAAAATACACACAGTGATCTTCCTTGCTTTTGGTGAAGCCAAGTGCTCGTATAAATGTATCAAATTTTTGATACCACATCCTTGGTGATTATTTTAACCCATAGAGGGACTTCTTTAACTTTCATACCAATTCTTTCTTACCCTTCACCTCAAAGCCTTCATGTTGCTTCATGTAGATCTCCTCTTCCAGATCCCCATGAAGAAATGACATATTCACATCTATATATTCTACCTCAAAATAAAACTTAGCAGCAATAGAGAAAAGTAATATCATAGAAGCTACCTTGGCAAGAGGAGAAAAAATATCACCAAAATCAATTCCTGGCACCTGGGAATAACCTTTTGCTACCAGCCGACCTTTGTATTTCTCCACCTTTCCTTCTACATTTGTCTTCTTCTTAAGTACCCATTTCTTGCTAATGGGTTTGCTTCCAGCCTGCAACTCCACCAGATCCCAAGCCTCATTTTTGTCCAAAGATGCCATTTCATCAACCACGACCTCTTTCTAGAGTTTTCCATCCTTTGAATCTACTAATTCCTTCACAGTTCTGGGATCATCATCAGCAATAGATGAAGCAAAATTTGGAAACAAAGCAGATGGACTATACCTTTTTGGCTGCCTTATTTCTTGAACCAATCTTCTAACATGCACAGTTTTTGGCTCTAGATCTTCTGATTCCTCCTCTATTGTAGAGTCTGATTCTTCGTCCAAAAGCTTAAAGTCTATCTTCTCAAGTTCCTTTCGTAGGAATTCATGTTTAATAACAACTTTTATCTCTCTAAACACCACGTCTTGGTTGTACATAGCCTTACTGGGTCCCAAATATTATATCCCTTTAAAACATCCTTATACCGAATAAAGATGCACTTTTCAGATTTACTATCCAACCTGGTTCGTTTCTCCTTTGGAACATGTACATATGTGCATCACATCCAAATACCCTTAGATGTGAAAGAGAGGGTTTCTTACCATTCCATACCTCTTCTGGACTCTTATCCTCCAACGCTGATGAAGTTGATCTATTGACTAGGTAGATGTTGTCTCTACCGCTTATGCCCAGAATTCCTGTCCTAATCTGGCACCACTAAGCATGTTTCTTGCCCTTTCCACCAATGTCTTGTTCATTCATTTTTCAACTCCATTTTGTTGAGGTTTATATAGTCTTCTGTCGTGCTATACCACACTTCTTACAAAGTTATTCAAATTTCTTACTGTAAAACTCTCCACCGTTATCTGTCCTCAGCACCTTTATCTTCTTCTCTGTCTGGTTTTCCACTATAGCCTTAAATTCTTTAAACATGTCAAAGAGTTCATATTTCTTATTAAGGAAATATATCCATGTATTCCTTGAGAACTCATCTATCAATCATACATAGTACATAGAATTACCCAGTGATGGAACCTTCAAAGGTCCAAACACATCACTGTGCAAAAAACACATATTTCATTAAAGTTGGTAAATTTATATTTCAAGGACATCAGTAGAATTGAGTTTTTTGGTTATTTTTAAATTCGAGATGCACTATTTAATTCCAAATTTAATAAAATATGTGCTACAAGCTCAAATATATGTTTCACCCTCTTACCCCTACAAGGGAAACTCACCTGATTCTACTTCCCATATACACAATTTTCATAGAAATCAAAATCCAAAGATCTATTATCCATACCTTCTACCATACCTTTACAATGAGGTATTCAAAGGCCCTTCTCTCTAATATGTCCTAGTCTTTGATGCCACAACATGGTTTTTTCTCCAAAAACCACTTGATTTTCTGCTCCACTTTTAGGAACCACAGAACTGTTTCACCCATCAAAAAGAGTGCTACCTTACAACTTGTACAAAGTTCCAATGCAAACTCCCTGCATCAATACAAGTTCTCCCCAAAACCTCTTGCAGGTATCCTTCTCAAACACTGTTTTTACACCTGCATCGTCTAGCTTTCTTACAGAAATCATATTTCTGGCCAATGTAGGAATATGTAGAACACCCAAAAGTGTTCTAACCCTTCCTCCTTGCAACTTCAACTTTACTTTTCTGCGACCAACAATTATAACCTTCCTATCATCCCCTAAAAAGACATCACCACCATCATATTTCTCATAAGCGCAGAACCACCCTCTATCGGGAGTGAATTGAAAGGATGCACTTGAGTCAATCAACCATGTGACATGATCTACATGTGTACTTGAAGAAGGAAAGTACACATCCCCACCTTCATTTGAGGTAGTTTTCACATCTACAGAAGGAGCATCATCATATCCTTTTCCTTTTTCAGGAGATTTAGATTTACAGTCCATTTTGTAGTGTTGCTCCTTTCTGCATTTCCAACAAACCACCTTTACAGGTTTTCCTAGAGATTTAGATCTCCCTCTAGATTTAGATCTGCCACTCGATGACTTATTTTTGTTTTTGTTTTGGGACCGTCCTCGTACAAACAATGCATCAGCATTATGGCTCTTCTTATTTTTCCATCTCATCTCCTCCGTCAGCAAGGATGAAGCTATTTCATCAAACTGCAAGGCAGTTGCATTGCTACCTATTACAATAACCAGAATATTCCACAAATCTGGTAGAGAACACAACAAACTAATGCACTTATCTTCATCTGAAATTTTGATATCAACAGATGATAACTGACTTACAAAAGTATTAAACACATTTAGATGCTCTGTGACTGAGTCTCCATCTTTCACCCTCAAGTTATACAAATTTTTCTGTAGGAAGAGTTTATTCACTAGAGACTTAGATTTGTACAAAGTTAGTAACTTCACCCACAAAGCCTTCACCGTACGTTCCCTTGATACATTCAACAATACTAAATCTAAGATAGATAATCGTATTGTGCTCTTTTCCATCCAATCCTGCTTCTTCCATTCTTCATTAGACACTACAATCCACTGATCTTTATCCAGAAATAGATCCTTCAAATTGAGTTTCCTCAACTCAAAACTCCGACCATTAAATTTATCGATCTCTATCTTTCCACTACTAGCCATCTTCTTTCACCTTCAGAATTAATCCTATAGATCTCCCATTGAACTGGGTCTATCACAAGCTCGAGTGAAACCCCTCAACAACAAAGGCATCCCCTTGAAGCCAAAAAAACTCTGATAAGAAATCTAGGTTTTAACCCCGTATATAAATTACCTGCGTACGAATTCTAAAACACAAAAAATAAACAATGCGAAAGCACAACACATTAAACACATATACACAAAGATTTTCGATCGGATCCCAAAACTAGGACTGCCAGCTTGATTTTTCATCATTTTCCTTTCAATGTTACAATACATATTTATAGATGTTGAAGCATCTAATACTATGGATTGAAAAAACCATCAAAACCATCTATAAAAAATAATCATGTCCAAAACAATGTGCAAAAAAAATCTCTTGGGGAACTGCCCCAGATCCATAGTGGGGGGCTACCTGCCCCCCTCAAACCCCTCGCTATGCAATAGACACAATGAAGAGGGGGCTTTGCCTACCCTCTAACCCCCTAGTTAGCTACGTGGTACATTTGTGGAAAGAATAACACAACCCAACAAACAATCTCCCCCTTTGGCATTGATGGAAACAAAAGTACTCCTCCTATGATTAGGGAACCCCTTCGTATTTCCTTCTCTCCCCCTTTGACATCAATGGCAAAGGGTAACTCCCCCTAACACAAAACCATCCTACAGACCTATACAAAATTCCACTCCCCCTTTATTTTATGAATAAGGAAAATGTAATGAGAATATTGGAGAATCCCAAGCTTCTGCTGAAGATATTCAAATGCTTCATGAGGTAAAGGTTTAGTGAAGATATCAATGATTTTTTCTTTTGTACCAACATATTCAAGTTTTATATTCTTTTTAGCGAGTTTTTCTCTAAGAAAATCATATTTTATCAGAATGTGTTTTGTTTTTGAATACATGACAGGATTCATGGAGATGCTGATGGAACTGGTGTTATCACAGAAGTTGGGAATAGGCTCACTGAATTGTATTTGAAAATCTTGCAAAGTTTGTTTCATCCAAAGAAATTGAGTGCAACAAGTTGTCATTTCAATTTATTCTACTTCCACTGTAGATAACGAGGTTGATGTTTTCCTTTTGCTCAACCATGATATGACACAAACATCTAGATAGAATGTTGCTCCACTAGTACTCTTATGATCATCAATGCTTCCTTCCCAATATGCATTTGTAAAGGCTTGAATAATGAGATTTTTTCACTTGGGATAGCACAATCCATATTTCGTTGTGCCCTTTAGATATTGAAGATTTATTTTGATGGAAATAATATGTGATTCTTTTGGTTCTTCTTGTAATCTTGCTACTTGTCCACCTACTTGAATAACATCTCATTGGGAGGTTGTTACATATACAAGACTAGAAATCATAGATCTATGCAATCTCAGATCCATATCCTTAGATGAGTCATCTATGCTTAATTTGAAACCTGATACCATCAGATTAACGACGAGTTTGCAATCTTCCATTTTGAATTTCTTGAGCATTTCCTTGATGTACCTTACTTGATAAATAACTATTCCTTTCTCTTGGTGAGATATTTGAATCCATAAGAAGTATGTCAACTCACCAAGTAAAGACATCCCAAACTCACTTTGCATATTTTTAGCAAAGTTCTTACTTAGTCAATCATCATTGCTACCAAAGATTATATCATCCACATATACCTCAACGATTGCTAAATTATCTTTATCTATTTGTATGTAAAGACTGCTATCACTAGTAGCTTTCTTGAACCCTTGTTGAGATAGATATCCATCAATACCAGCATACCATGCTCTGGGAGCCTACTTCAGACCATACAATGGCTTCTTTAACATGCAAACATAGTATTATTTTTCTGATAGTAGAAAACCTTCAAGTTGTTCAATGTAAACTTCTACTTCTAACTCGCCATTCATAATTGGTGACTTAGCATCCATTTGGTACAATTTTATTTTTCTTGAACATGCATAGGTGAGAAACATCCAGATGACTTCCATTCTTGAAACTAGTGAAAATGTTTCTTCAAAATTGATTCCTTGAACCTATGAATACCCTTTGCACACTAATCTTGCCTTGTTCTTGGTAACCTATAATCCTTCAATTATTTTTCTCCTTCTAAACCTTTAACGAAACTACCATCTTGTTCAAACTAACTTCCTGTCAATCATAGACTTGTGCCATATACTACTGCATAGACTCCTCCCGTACAAACATTAATGAGTGAACAAGCTAGATTGTTCAAAATAGTCAGTCACCTAACAGGCCATCTTCACTAGAGTCATTATCTGATGCAATTGCTAATTCCTCGTGACCTTTTGCTTTTACAAATCTTGAAAGCATAACTGTTGAAACCTTGTTATCTGCTTTGTCTTATTGTACTTTTTTCCTTTTCCATACTTTCTTATTCCTACAATCTCCAGCCATGTGCCCATAGTTATGACACTTGAAGCATTCAATGTTGTCCATAGGTGATTCCATATGATAACTGCAAGTGCGAGCGCTATGGATATAGTTATGGCACTTGAAACATTCAATATTTGTTCCATATAACACATATTCTCTTCTAACAAAATCATCATGGAACTTGTCTCATGATCCTACAAACTTTCTTCTAGGTTTTTGCAAATAATGATTGTACCTATCAAAAACTTCACAATCCATAACCATACGTCCATAGTTAGCACACATAAAGCGATAACCATTAATTAAACGAACATACTTGGAATATTTTTCATTCTTCTTTAGAGACATTGTTGTAGTTTGTTATCATCGTTTGTTCTTGATTGCTTTGGTCTTTTCTTTAGAGTTGGAACATTCTTCTTTGGCTTTTCACATTTATCAACATCCTTCTTAGAATCATTCTGCGAAGCTGTGGAGCTTGTACCTTCATCAACTAGAGCCTTACCATTGTTAATTGCCTTCATTTTATCTTCTTCATCTGTCTTATCTTGTATGTGTCCTTTTTGTGATCCCTTGAGTTTGTTCATTTGATCACACGTTGCATCAATTTCATATTTCTTTTGAGCAAGATCTTCTTAAAACCATCTTTTCAAGATCTTCCTATTTTTTTTTGCCCCTTCAACCTATAGCTTGAGAAGAGTTCTCTTCTCTACTTCTCAATTAAGAACCTATATTTGTTCCTCCTTCTTCTCATTTTCAATCCCTACTCTACCTATTAATAATGAAGATGTTTCAAATCCCTTTTGCTCAAATTCCTTCCTTTCAATTTATCCTTCCTGCATTTGTTGTGTGATCCTGCTAATGTCTGAAAATGCTGTGTCGAGTTCTTTTTTCTTATTTTGGACTTCTCTCTTAAAGTCTCATGTGACAGTATTATTGATTTCTTCCAACGCCCTTGAGCTGTTGGAATAGTTTTGGATAGTGTTTCCGTTCCCCACTTCCCTACGCAGCAAGGCTACTTTGGCTTCCAATGCTTCCCTTTCTCAGTTGTTTTCTTCCAACTTCTTTTGAAATGACACTTCAAAACATTTGTGTTCTTAAACTTCAATTTTGATACCTTGAACTTGTTCTTCAAGAGTATTGGAATAGATCTTCTCAACATTAAGCTCTTTTATAAGCTTGATTTCCTTCTTAGAAAATTATTCTATGGTCAACCCTTCTTCTTTGTTGTTTGATACATGTTGTTTATTGTGCTTGGCCATAAAGAATACTCTCTCATTGGTTTCTTCTTCATTTTCACTGTCTTCATCGGATGATGAGTTATATTTGACATTTGAGTGACTTGGATATATATTCTCAAACATGTCCCATACATTTTTAGCAGTTTTACAACCCAAAACCTTACGATAAGCAGATTCAATAATTCCACTAATGATAATATTCTTTGATTTTGCATCATTTACCAAATTCTTCTTACCTTTTCCATCCATGGTTTGTGTGAAGCCATTTTGAATAGTGTTCCATAATTCACAACCTTATGCCAAGAGATAAACCTCCATTCTAACTATCCAAATTGCATAATTATTTTCATTGAATATAGGTACACCATTCTTGGTATGCTCCATGATTTCCTTCGATTTGCTAAACTGTTATTGAAGGAACCAGGCTCCTATACCAATTTTTAGAAATACTTATAGGGGGAGTGAATTAGTATTACTTTCAATTAGTATTATTATTAATATTTCAGAGCATTAGTTAACCTTCAATTATTTTCAGTGTTTTTACAATTGTAGCAGTAAACAAAATAAACACAAATGAACATAGTTTTTAAGGTGGAAACCCCCTTCTAGACAAAAACCACCTGAACACTTTTCTAATAATTCTTTAATCTTAAAATCCAATTCAAAAGAAAGCTCCAACCTAATAGAATCTATAGAAGCTTTCTTCTATGGCTCCAATTGCATGGACGCTCCAACGCCCGAGATTCTTCAATAGTGAACTAAACGAATGCTTGAAAACCCAATGAACTAAAACTCACCATACCACCAGACTACCACCCTAAATTTTTCATAGGCTTGAACCTGTTGGTTACTTCACACACCCACCTAGCACTAGCCTACCACACTATAGAAGAATAAAATAAGAATGGAATCTTGTATGACGGAAAATGGTGCACTTTACAATGATATAGAATGATGTAGAAGAAGATGACACACTAAACCATAACCCCAACTATGACACGACCACCTAGTGATGATCCTAGAAATCCAAACACAACCTCTTCAACTATTGGTAGATAGAAACTTGTAGAACTTTTACAATGATGCTTTTACAATGACTATGTACAATGATACTTTTACAATGACTCTATGTAGTGCTGCCCACTTTAAGTCTTCATGTGGTGAACTCCTTGTTGTTGTTCTACACCTTGATTGTTGCTCTTGTCATGCCATCCTTTCTCATTCTTCAGAAAATTATATTATGTATTGAGTCTTCTATTGATGAATATATAATACCTGCAAAAAGTCTTCAAAGAAATACCCATGACATGATAAAAGCAAAACTTATGTCATCCTGTAGAGCATATGTCAGTGCTAAATAGAAACAACCAATTAGAACTAATGCAATTAAGAGATGACCATGCATATATAGAATATACTTCCCTGGAGCTTACATCTGCTACATCATTTTGCTACACCTTTCTCTTTTCTTCCCTAGAAAGTTTGGTCCTTTGCATCCGTTAACAGCAATTGACCTATTTTTTTCTTAACTTCTAGGAGCACAACACTGAATCTAATGTATCCTTGTGATTTTAAATCTCCAATATGTAATATTTGGCTTTGTAGTAGCACTTTGAGTCTTACTTCCAATGCCACAGGTCTGGCCCGATTTCGATTTTTAAAGACAAAGTTATTCCCAATCTCTCATAATGACGTACTTATGGACTTGTTTAGTAGAGCGAACTTGTATGACGTGCCATATTTCATTGTTTCCTCCTTTGGATCTGAAATTGATGCACAAAAAACTATAGTACATACACTATCCACCACTTTTTATAGAATTCCAATCCACCTCCCAGAGAGAAAATGATGATTTGCTCGAGGTTACCTCTTGGTGATGAAATTCAGGATCCTGCAAAAACTCTAACTTCCACAGATCATATCTCCGAAAATGCAGGAAACCAAGATCTAAAATTTGGTCACGATGTTCATCTACGGTTTAGCTCAAATGTGTTTTTAATTTCCACATCTAAGACTTTGCAAAAACAATGTTATCGCAAAAATTCAATGATAAATATTGGAGGATATATGAGATTTTTTTATAGAGTTGAGAGGGGCTTATATGGAGATTGTTGGAGGGATTTTAGGAGCTTAAACAATTATTAATTATTGACTATTCAATGAGAAAAATAAATTATTAGTTCCATGCCACAACCCCATGTGTTTTTATCCCACTAATTAGGGTTACTAACTTCAATCTTAAATAACTTACAAACCATGAGGAATTACGAGGAGAGTGATAGAAAGATATTTTAAAGTAGGGTATTCCTATAATGGTTATGAGACAAGAAACAATGAATGATGATGCCCAATATGCCATGGAAGTTCAAGGTCATGTTTGATGCTTCTTGGGTTGACATCAATGACAACCCAAGATCATATTTAGATCAACAATTGCTTGTGAGGAGTAGAATGAAGCAAAATAATGGAAAATGAAAAAGATATAGGCCTCATTAATAAAAATTATTATGTGGTTAAGTGGGAAATACTTGGTTAAGTCAATGTTGGAGCTCTCTTTCATTATTCTTTCTCTCTCTTAGACACTTTGATACTTTGATTTTCTTGGAGCACTCTTAGAGGGTGTGGCATAGTTGGATTATTTGAGAAAGAAGATAAAGGAAGAGAAGGTAACGAGTTGCATGTGTGATTTCTTCTCTACTTTTGGCATGCATGGCACATGCATGTGGTTTCTCGGTTATGATCTGACACTAGCATGGACAATTACCTTGGTCGACAATGCATTTCCTAGCCTAGCCATTTCCTTCATAGCCATGGAGATTGTAGGTTTATTTTTTTTTTTGTTTTGGTTCGTTCTCATGTTTCTTTAGCTTGGGTTCAGTTATTAGTTGTTAGAAGCTTTGGTTGGACTCAATTCTGTAGAAGCCCTATTGCATCTTGGGTTGAGTTAGTATTCCTAGAAGCCTTGGTTAGAAAAATGCTATGCAGCGTGACAGTAGCCATGGGTTTTGTTACTTCTCTTGGTAGCCAGGGTGGAACAAACACTATAGAGCCTTGGATGGTTAAGATAGAGGCCAATCTGATGATGCTTCTATGATGTTCAACTGTGAGGTGGAATCATTGTTTCATGGGTTGAGGAGGATGGCCTCTTGAAGCTCTAGATGAGTTTTGATTGATGTGTTCTATGAGATCCCACATTCGTGCTTGGAATATGGCACCACGGTGAACGGATAGAGAGAGATTTGGCTCAATGATTCTACGGTTGGGTGGAATGTGGGAGTCCCACCCTGGGTTTGTATTTGTAATCATTAATGAAAGGCCATCTTTCCTTGTATTTCTATGAATATATTGATGGATTTTATGTGGCTTATATGGCTCTACTTGCATTGGTATTTGTGTTCCTATTAAGTTGGTTATATGCATATTTTATGACAGTAGGTATGTATGGTTTTCAACATGTTTTTACTTGTATGTGAATGGATAATGTGTCTATGAGGTAATAGATGATAATGTGTAAAATGCCATGGGGGAATGATGGTTCATAGTAATTCTTAGATAAGTATGAGATCCTTACACTTAATTATGTTGTTTACACTTGTAGATTACATGTTGATGATATGTTTGATGAAATCCTTGTCATGTCTAGTAGGGATCTAACCAAGGTCATGAACCAATAATTTCTTTATTTTTTTTCCTTTCTCTATTACTTTACCAATTCAAGTATATGCATCAGTTTTGGGTAGTCTCTTAGGCTCTGAACCTAAAAAATTGGCTCAAATCCCATATTTTTTGGCACAATAACAACAATTTTGGTCCACAGGCACTGGTAGATAGGCTTATGAGAGCAATTTTAGTTCGCTAGTCACTCCCTTTCCCATAGCATGAGAGAGACTATGGCCCAAGGGATCTAAAATAGTAGCGGGAATGAGGGACAAGTTGTCTGAGTGATTACCTTATCCTCTAAGGGTTTTGTTGGTGATGTTGGACATCTTTATGGTGTGTTTCTGCTAGTTCCACTATATTAATGTGACTTAGGAGGTTGAATCATATCATAGTGGCCTCTCCTCACATGTTTGCCCGAGCTGGTCAGTTTCTTAGGTAGAAGTGGGAGGATGGTCTTATAAACCTCCATTCTCACCACAATGATTCTAGTAATGAGGACTATAGTTCCCTACCAATAGTCAAATACGCTGACAACACTTGAGTGGTGCAAAGGAACTTCTTGAATAGTTTGTGTAGACTCTCTAACTATTGAAATGTAGCACGAGAGGTGGGATCGTCTACGAATATCTTGCCAGGACTGTAGTGGATATCGGATGTAGGAATGCCTACCCTTCCATGTGAGGAATTCCTTACCTTAAGGCAGGAAAGTCCTACATGATAGGACAATGTAGCTATCACCCAAGCATGGAAGGGGTAACACCATGGAACCATTTAATATGACTCTAATGGAGTAGCAAGACCATTAAGGAGGTCTATAAGATGACCAAACCTTTTAGGTCAAGCTCTGATCGATAATACTAGCTCAAGGAAGCTTACACAGTAGTAGATCTGGCCTTCATGGAGAGTGCATAGATCAATGTTGAAGGCATTGCATAAGGCAAAAATGAAGTTCCTTGACAAACACATTTTAGAATAGTAAGGGAAAATCATTCATTACAGCACAAGGAAGCAAAGCCATAACCTTATAGTAAATAATGGATAAATGTTTCCCCTTATATATCAGAACCTTAAGTGAAAAGCCTTCTGATTGGAGTAGAGATATTCTTCTCTTACTTCATTGGTCAGAGGAAATCGATGTCAAATTACTATTGGAACCATGTAGTGAAGCATATGTCACAGAGGGTCATCCAGGTCCCATAGGTTGGAGGTTGGGAATGATGTCTCGTTGGTAATAAAAAAAAATGGTATACAGACCCTCACTAGAAGGACAACAAGAGGCATGTTTGTGGAAGGAGGCATGCTAGCAAGCCACAATGTATTGACTCGACTAGGTCAAAAGTCAGATGTCAGGCTTTCAGGATGAAGGCAAGCCCCGACCTCATACAATGGGCTAACCCTAACTCAGTCTGAGTTCAAGGGTTGGTATTTATTATGCCGACCTCACTAGGTCAGAAATCAGGCGGTCAAGAAGTGAAGACATAAGAGGTGTTTGTGAGTGGATAATTGTACTCGCCTTGACTCTTCCACTTCACTAATTTTTGGGTGATCCTATGGAATAATTCCATGTGGAAAAGGGAGATAGGTGGTCATTGTTTCCTACATGTGAGAGAATGAAAACATAATTCAATAAAATAAAATCAAAATCAAAATCAAAAGATACAAAGAGAGAAATATGAGAAGTTCACACAAGAGAATAGGGGTTGAAAATTCATAGTTCCATCTCCATGACCATACTATGGGGTTTGGATCTTCTAGTGATGACCTCCTTAATCTAGGTGGAAAAACAAGGTATGCTACACAGTGATATCAAAGTTATTGAGGTTCAAAGCTGGACTAGATGAGCTTCATCATGTTCAAGTAATGATGTAAAAAGAAAAGGAGAGATTGATTTTGACTAATTAACTTTCTAATGTTATAAGTAAAGTGAATTTATTGATCCCTATTTTGCGAGTGAAATGGCATTAAGAATTTTTGTTGAGAATAATACCTTTGTCATACTATTTTCTTGGTGGAAATAGGTAATAGATATGTTTTTGTTTTTATTATCATGACGAAGATACTAGATTATTTATGTATATCATTTATAAATGTGTTGGCATGCTAACATGACCATTTCGTCACATCAAAATTGTCCATGGTAAATCATGACCCTAAGTTTGTGTTATCTATTATTTTGTAATGTCTAACAATCTGTGTGATTGATAGCACATTAGAAGCAACATGAAAAAAAATAATTCATAGGGATGAGGATCATAATGGTTGAATATAGTTCAGATCATTCACAACATGAAGATGATGGGGTCATAAGTGATGAAGAAGAGGGATCAGTTGGCCATGGCGGAGGGATTCATTCCCCAGAGTAGGTCGACACCTTGAGAACCCTAAGAGATGAGGTAAGAATATTTGAGAGTAATAATGAGAGCATGGTAAGAGCCAAAGAAAGGCAAGAAGAGATCAATTCAGTCATCCTGAAAAGTCTCTCGGATTGGCAGACGTAAATGAAATATAAGAGGGGAGAAATTAATCAAGACAAAAGAATACTTCAAGAATCAAAAGAAAACACTGAGGGATAACATCATGGTAGGTTTAGGAGAAGGCATAGTAAGGGAAGGGAGGACATTAATAAAAAAGGTGGAATTTTGAGTATTCCAATAGAAGGGATCAACAGTCAGTTTCTTGGAGGCATTACATTCTCAACATCACCATCATTCGGTAAGAAATGAAAATGAGCATAAGCTTAAAGAGTTTAATAAGGAAAATCCACATGCATTTGATGGGGATATGAAGAAGGCTTATGATGAAGAACCATCATTGTTAGGAATGAAGAATTGTTTTAGAATACATGACTATTATAAGAATATGAAGGCTAGACTTTTGACATACATCTTGAACAGAAAAGTTAGCATATGGTGGGAATACATGAGCAATGTTAGAGCCATTACTAAGAAGGAGATGACCTAGAAGGAGTTTGAAAAGATCTTCACAGAACAATACCTATATGAATAATAGTATGATAGAAAAAAAGGGTTTTATGAACTCAAAATGGGTGAGTTAAGGAGTGATGAGTATGCCACCAAATTTTTGGAACTGTTGAGGTACATACCATATATTAAAGATGAGAAAGCAAAGATTCATAGGTTTATAAATAGGTTGCCTATGTCATTCAGAGATAAAATACAATATCTAGATCCCCAAACTATAATGGATGCAATAAATAAATTAGAGCACTAATCTGAACATGAAAAACATATACATGAAATTAAGAGTAACTCCAAAGTCAAGAGTAACTCTAAACAGGATGAGAATTTGCTAAAAATATACCTAGATATAAGGGAAGTGAGGCAACGAACTTAGGCATGACAATTTCAACAAAGACCTAATGCTGTTATTAATAAAAATGTGTAGCAATTAGAATCATCACATCCCAAGAATAAGGTGGAGAACCACTCAAATTTTGGACCTGTGGTGGGGACCACAAAAGAAGATATTGTGTGCATCAACAAAATGTTGGACGAAAGATTTATAATGCTCAAGAGGCAAGAACAATGGGTGAAGTAGCTCAGGATCAACGTAGAGTTTATGAAGCAGTGAAAAATAGCCAAGTAGATCACCAGGCATCCATCATTGAGATGGAAGGTCAAACTAAAGGGAGAGTTCCAACCAAAACAATGCATTCTAGACCAAAATCTCATGCTTCGGAATTTATCTATAGAGAATGTCAAGGTGCAATGGAAGCACTTTGGGCTAGAGGAGGCCACATGGGAAATGATTGATGCCATGAAAGCTAAGTATCCCTTCTTCTTTTATGGTTAAAGAAAGTGTGTGTAACTGTATATATGGTATTCTTGTACAAAGATCCATGAATAAGTATGTGTCTAAATTTAATGTTAGCAATATGTATGTGTAAAATAAAATTAAGGGTGGTATTCCCTCAAGGGGAGGGGACTATGACAACCTCACTCAAGGTTCTCATATGAGCCACTTTGTAAATATTATGTAATGATTGAAATAAAAGAAAAAAATGCACCGAATCAAGGGAAATGAATTCCACAGTTGGGGGAGGACGATTTTTGCTTCGGACGTTATGGTTTCTTATGCAATGAAGAAACCTAAACTTTAGCACAACCATTTAAGGATGGTCAGTCCATGACGTTAATGAACTAATGTTTGAAATTAAATTCTCTACTCATGCATATTCATGTTTGAGAGAACGCAATAAAACAAGACACAATTTATGAATGGTTTCAAAATAGTAAGGACAAAATAATAATGAAGGTGGACAAAAAGAGAGAATAGGGAGAGAAGAAATCATTTGAGTAGGGGAAGATTATTTAAGGAGGGAATTTGAACAACAAGAGAGAGCATTCAAGAAAGGGGTAACCCTTTGAACTCCTTGCAAAAGGGGAGTAGAGAACTATTTTTTGAGGCAAAACGAGAAGGGAGCTAGAGTCAGTTTATAGTAAAATATTTCAGCAAGAGGCATTGAAGAGAAGATAAGAGAAGGGGATCAGTCCTCTATCCGTGGAGGTTTTGGATTGAGTGTTATTCTTTGGAACCCTATAATAGCTTGGGGCCCCTGGATATTATGCATTTATATAGGATCCTTGGGGCCTTCTGATAGCGTGAGGCCATGGAGATTGTCAGTTGAGATAGAGGTATATGGAGCCTTACAACAACTTAGGTCCTTAAAGGTTGTAGGTTTTGAAGGAATATTTGGAGGCTAGAGGATCCTGTAAAAACCTAGCTCCCCTGGAGGTTTTGGGTTTTGATAGCTACTTTGAAGGCTTGTAATAACTTAAGAAGGGACCATATTGAAGTAGAAGTAGAGAAATACTTGATCAAAGACCTTTGTACCATGCCCTGTTGGTATAATCAATTTTGGACTCCCTCGAAGGGGTGAATCATATTGTGTGAACTTCGAGGTGAGGACGGTGACCTATGGAATCCTTCTACTAATAAAGGAAGAAGTCATCAATTGGTGGGATTGAGGAAGATGTCCATTGGATTCCATGGTTCACTAGGAAGTTAGTGTGCAGTACCAAAAGGAAACATTATGCCCCCAACCTCTGTAATCTAGCTTGGGGTTGACAATTAAAATTTTAAGTGGTTATAGTTGTCTTTTTTTGGGTGGAGAGCCATAGTCCCTAACTAAGTTGCCGTGCACTCTAAAATATAATTATTTGTGAATATTGCTTGCATTTAATGAATTTTATTTCATTGACATCTCTAATAGATATGGAAAACAAACTTTGTAATTGTGTTGTTGTGTGTATAGTTGTGGTTCAGTCGTGAAGTGATATTTCCCTAGATTGTATGTTGAATATGTCTATGTGTATCTATGTGTACATGTGTGTTGGTGATTTTAATTGAAAGTAAATATGTTTAATAGAATAAGAATTGACAACTATAGAGTATTTGATCCTTAAGGTGCAAAGGGAGATCTATGACAATGATTCCTAAGCTTTAGGGTCGAGGCTAAATCTTAATATGAGTTAAATTCTTAACTATGTTGGTGATAGTACAATAATTAAAAGAGAAGGAATTGCATGATAAGTTATAGGCCATAACTAGAGCAAGGACGAATTGAAATGATGCTGAAAAATTGTGAGTTATGACACCCTTTAATTATGTAAAACTTACATAAAAGACCCTCTATTGCCTACGGTTGCATTTGGTTACATGCTACATATTCCATTATGATTTGTTGAGTGGGAAGGAAAGTAGTGTATGAAGCATAAAGAGTGTTTCCTAGGTCTAGTCATGCCAGACGAAATTACTGCAATGGCCTTTAATTTTGCATGTGTAACAACCTCCATTCCGAGAATAAGGATTCTAGTGATGAGTACTTTAGGTCCCTACCAATAGCTAAATGCCCCATCAAACCATGAGCGGCACAAAGGATCTTCTTACAGAGTCATGTTGTACTACAGAACATTGCCCGCATTTTTTAACTTAACAATAGTTAGCATTTAAGTTATAAATGTGGACCCTTTTGAAATTTTTAAGCCTAGGACAATAATGCCTAACTCTAAAGAAATACTTAGCAAAAACTCACAAAGTGAGCTAAGGAGGAAAATTATATCGCAAATTGCATATCGTTCTTTTTCACATTAGTATTTTATAAATCCTTTACGAAATTACGATATGCAAAAAGTTCTCCCACTGCGATAACCTCCTCTTTTCACTGCACAATCAAATTTCACAATTCGTAAAAAACTTGAACATCACTTAGGACAAAGGTTAACGATTTGTGAATTGCGATATTGCAAATTTCGCAATCAGATTTCACCCAATCTATGTAATAAGCATTACATAGCACCCCTTTAAAGACCCCAATTTGTGATTAAGGAGGTAAAGCATGGGGAATAACTATGTTTTATCTAATAAGAACAAATGAGTTGACAAGTTATTAAATGTTGAGTGACCTAAGGGAGGATAATCATTCTCCAAGTTATGGGTAGTTATAATCAAATATCTCATAAAAAATCTTTCTCACAATCCAAGGTCATTTCACAGAGAATTTCTGTCTTAATTACTTGATATCATTTGTGATGATATATCTTGTTTGTTTTAGGCAAGTGACAAAATACATGTCCTTAAGAAAGGTGATGCAAAAGGAAACTAAGAAGACCATTGTTGAGACAGAGGATACAAAGATGGCTCCTATCTTTGTTGATACAGTCTGTGATATAGTTGTAGGTGCAACAACTTGGGAAGTAATCTACAATAGACTAGAGGACGAGCATCCTAAAATTACTGTCACGAGAGAAATAGCTAGGTCGAGAAAGCCTTTAAGACCTCAATGCAGGGATGCCTCCTATCCTTTCCTTAATACGATAGGAGAAAGAGCCAAAATTGTTCCCTACAGGGAAATGATTAGATGGGTGGTCAAAAACCTTATCATTTAAGATAGGCAATTCAAGAATTGAAGGATGGATCTCATAGGATTATTCAGGGTGGAAGACTTGAAGGCTATGTGTCACATACCTGACCCACAGGAAATCTACGAAAAAAACATTTGTGGCCAACTTCGGAAATAATAATCCAGACCCCTTCAAGTTAATTCAGACTTGGAGAATGTTAGACAACAAGTTCAAGAAAGACAAATCAGGTGTGTATGCAATAGCCTCTTTGGCAAACCCCTACAATTATGTAGCAACAATGTTATGTAGACTGTATGGACTTCAAAATCACACTAAGTTTTCAATAGAATGGATTCCCTTGATCGATTCTTGTGTTAATTCCTATATCATGAAGTTTCCTTCTAATCGAATATCGAAAAAAGAAAGCCTCCTCTTTAGATAACCTCCCTCCTTTCTATTTTTGTGCTTATATTATGGATGCTATCTATTTTTGCATGAAATTTCCAAGAATGAGTTGGAAATGGACAATACAATATCCTTGTGCAATCCATCTCAGTCATAAACAAATATGGAAATCACATTGCATACCTCACTTCTACATGATATTTCATTCTATCGTGTTGCCCCTACACCAAATGATTTTCAATAAGAAAGCACCTAGGTTTTCCAAAGAAGCTGCAGTAGAACTGCTTGCTGTAGGGAAGTATTTCATTGAGGAGTGGTTCACCTACATTAGGGTTTTTGGTAGCACTTCTCATCCACACACCCTTCCCTTATATGTTTCTAATAATCTATTAGCAAGGGAGATTGCCTACCAAACTATGGGAAAGGGCCTAACTGAAGTTCTTAAATATGGCAAGAAGTCATTATGTCCTACTTTCCCCATCAAATGTGGTTTTTTTACTTTAGCTTATTTTGTTCATGCTACTAGGTAATCAACACAAATGGAAGCCCTCAGGCATCATACATTTCCTACAAGGAAATTCAATCCAAACAAAGTGGCATACAATGTCACTACAGGACTAAAGCTCAAGGCATACAATCATGTAGATAATTACTTTGAGGATTTGTTACAGTCAATAGTTTCTTTTGTGCAAGGACTTGAATGGGTAAAGGCTAACCTGAAACTTGAATATTTTCAATGATTTCAAGAATTCAGGCATGAGAGGCTTCGGGTCATTCCAATGCATCTCTTAAAGCCTAAGGATAAGCCTACCCCAAGTAACACTATTGATAGCGCAACCCTTAGATCTCAATAGGACTCTCAGGTAGACACTGAGAATACAACAAGCACAAGGAAAGTCCAGGATGTAGACAATACAACTGAGTCGAGTAGGAAGCTGGCAAAAAAATAGGTGGTGGAAACTTCGACCATGAAGACAAGTTCACAAACCCAAGGCACTGGTTTGCAGCAGGAATGGGATAAGTTCAATACAAAATTTCAAGACACCCCCAAAGCTCCAAATACTCAATGAAAAGAGGAATTAAAGACTCCCCTGAAAATTCATCAAAGATACAGAGCCCAAGTCTGTCGGAAAACAGTCTACACTCATGGATCAAGAAGCCAAAACATCCTAACATGTTGAAATCATCCCTTCTCTACCGACATCAAAAGTTTTTCTGAAAGTGAAGAAGATACCTCAAATTGATGTATTCTATAGCCCTCTCCACAAGGTTGTGACCATAGGAAAAGGAAGAGGAGAAGGGTAGATCCACCCAAATTTTCAATTAGAGATGAACCAATGAACGTTGTTTGGAAGGGAATGCGTTTTGATTTGGTTGAGAACTTAACTAGACTATCAGAGTTCATAGGAGGGTATGCATTGGACACTATGGTTAAGGTGAATAAGGTGTCTACTCTGCTAAAGGAAAGGGATGACATAATTGCGTAGCCCAAACAAGAGCTCTAGACAGAAAGAGAAAGCGCAAACAAGTAGGTAGCCGAGAATCTTGCACAATTGCAGCAGGACATGGAAGTCTTGAAAATAATCCATGAAGCCAAATTATTATCCAAAAAATATAGTTCCTAGAATTACAACAATTCCTGGAAGTACATAAATCCTTGGACATGTACAAGGATGTTCCTACTGCTAAGGAATTCATCAAATAGGTTGTTGAACTAAATTCTCTTCTAGTCAAATAGCAAGACTATTTCTGCCAAAAGCTATCACACATCACTCCCTGCCTTATTACCAATGGTGAGCTCACCGATAGAGCCATTGAACAGAGAACAATTTTAATGATTTAAACATAACAATATCTAAGTACATTGAATGGTAGGAATCAGAAGAGGGAAATAAGGCCAATATACCTGAGATTAAGGAAACTCACAAAGACATCATCTTCACTGAATGGGATGCTAGGATAAAATAGGTTTATCTAGCAGTCACAAGGGAAGATGGAGCATCAAAGAACCTCATCAAGGTAGTAAGTCATACCCTATTCAGTACCAATCTCATTAAGGAGGGTAATTCAAAAGAAATTCCTGACTTAACTTCTCTGAGTAAAGGCTGGCAAGAAAAAGTGTGGAACAAGGAGACACAATTACAAAACTGACTATGACCAACTGGGAGTCATATTGGTAGTATCTGGTCAAGCCACATAGCTAGATCATGACCCTCAATTGTTCCCTTCATGTGATTCAAAGGGTGTTGCCACCTCTTCTTGATGCAATCTTTACAGGACAACTCAAATCTCATTTCGGGCCACCTTCTCAAATTTAACCAATGATTGATATTTGCAATTTGAAGGACAAGATGGTAGACAACAAGTCATCCTTTTAGTTATGTTTACTTGATATGTATTTATTTTTGGAATTAGTTAGCTATGTAAGAGGAAGGTTGTTTGAAATCTCCTCAAATTTTATATAATCTATTTTTTCGTACTTAGTTAGAATAATATTTATATCGTTCTCACGCATTTAGAGAAGGGTCCAAAATTTTATCAAAAACATTTGCAAAGAATGCACTATTGTAATTTTCTGAATGCTCTAGTGAAATGATGGAACATGATCTTTCCATTTAGATATCAAAATACTTCCCTTTGTTGATGCACTTTTGTATTCTTATGAGAGAATTTGATTTGAAGGAAGAATTTATTCTATGTCATTTGTCAAATCAACAGGACTTCATACATCTAGTACTATTCTCATGTATGCATAATTTTATTTACATTTAATTAGTGGAAAAACTTTATTTTCATGAATTATATGTAATATTTATCGTTTCTGTGAAGCATTAATTGCACTTCTATGTTGATACCATAACTGAGGTTTTGATTTTTATATATAACTCATTAGATTTGCAATATATTTTATAAATTATTTTGACAAACTATTTAGTCAAAGTAATTATCTTTTATATTATCGTCTCCATTTAATTGTGTTCAATATTTATTATCACATGTGAAAAAGATATCTTTGTAGATAGCATACCATGCAAGAACACCTAGGTTTATATTAGAATAAGTTATGTTAGAGAAATTGCATCATATAATAAGTCACTTAGATTATCATTATTCTATTGCAAGAATAGTCATGAACCACCCACTCTCATCCTAAAACCCACATTGGGAAACTGGTCCCACTATCCCCAGTCAGAGCCACCACTTTAAATGGAAAAGGAGTTGTCTTAAGGTCCGAACTGGGTGGTTATCCCCCATGTTTCGACAACAGAACTCTAAAGCCACAACATTTTAGCACTAGCAAGAGGGCCTTCAGCTGTGAATGGCATATAAACCTAAAGATCATTTAGAAAGCATTCACAAGAGTCAAAATCCCTCCACCACTTCTATACCTTCTAGATCTTGTTCAGAATTCCCTAACAAGGAATATGAAGTTGTAGAAACATCTCCCTCATCTCTTGAAGTAGTAAGGCAACCAGAATCACTAGATTATATTTCCAAATCTCTAGAAGTTCATTCTTTGATATAGAAAGTAGAACAGATATCCATATCTGTTGAGAAACCAGATATAGCTGAATTATCTATATAAAGTGTTACCTCCTTATTAAAAGAAAATTGGTATATTGACCAGACTACAAACTGAGAATCTTGGGGTCACTTGTTTTGAGTTCCCTATCCCTCCATGACATATGAAAGTCACGTCATCAATATCCAAATCAGACACTAGCGATATCACTTCACCTTTCCACCTATCTATTCCTTAATCCACTTCTACTCAATCCAGTACTTCTTGAGTAAATGCTTCTCCTGTTAGTACTACAATTATTGGTACTAACCCAGTGGTAAGTTCTTTGACATCTATACCTACTTTTGGACAAACCTTCCCATTTTCTCAGTCCTCAACTCAAGTTATGGCCAATCAACCTGCTCAAACTTGGACGAATCTTGGTGTTGTCCTCATTGCAAATCGAAATGAACTCCCAGCAAATCCATAAGAATGGTTGCCCAAGTATAATCCTGATGATGCTCTCCCGTCCAAAGAACATCCAAATTTTTTTATGTTAACCTTGAATCTCATTGGGTTTGCACATGAACATGTTGTATTCATATTGTTTCCTTATATCTTCCAAGGGTCTATCAGATCTTAGTATTTTTCCCTTCCAGCAGGTTAAATTAGAGACTGGGATACTTTTCAAGCATGGAAAATTTTAGAGGTTAATATTTGCCAGTGGGATAATTTCCATGATTTTTTCACAAAAAAGATTCACCAATTTCCACTTTTTATAAAAAATGATTTGCCCAAATTTTAGAATATAAAATTATTTTACCTTAAAAATCACCAACATTATATATAGAGTATATATAAAATCATTATAAAATTGAATAATTTTAGAAATATATCAATAACTATTTGTTAGTTTGCATATTAGGGAATAGTGAGATTCACCAATATTTTTAAACTTCACAAACATTTCCAGTGCTTAAAGTTTTCCTTGTTTTCAAGAAGTATTTCCTGCAAAATTCAGTGATGACAGAACTGTAGCATCCTTGATCAATGATCTTTCTAATTTAAAATCTAATAAAAATGAAAAGATCAAAGATTTTAACTCCAAATTTAACAAGTTGCTAAAAAAAATCCTAGTTGCCTCTAAACATGCTATATATGTACAAATAGAATGGTATATATCATCTCTTCCTTCTAATATTGCAATATTTGTAGACAGGGTGAATAAGACTATCATTGTAGAGAACATGAAAGAAGCCATGTCTGTAGAAATAAGAATCTTAGCTTTAGAAAAAAGTATCATAAACAAATGAGAGGAAGACCAAGAAAGTAACATTTAAAGATGACTCTAAAAAGAAAACTTCAAAGGACAATTTTGATCTGGAAGGCCATCATAAAGTGTTAAAAACAATGTCAAATGAAATGGTAGATATTAAAAAACAGGTCATAGAATCTCCTGCTCCTAAAACATCGTTCCGATCATTCAAAAAGAACTTCTCTTCTACATCACAACCTCCAAACACCATTTCAAATGCTAAATCTGACAAAGAATCAGCAGAAGATTCACCAAACGATGAAGAAGTTGAAACAGAAGAAGAAATTGAAGTAAATGGGATATGGGATTTTGTTATCCCAACTGAAGAAGAGGCACAAGAAATGCCAGTAATTACCAGAAGAAAAAATTTTGCTAACACATCTACCACTAATAAGAAGCAAAAAGATGTTACTCCTAAAAAAGAGAAAAGTCTATAAACTCTTCTGATGCAGGTAAGTCAGCACTTTCATTTTGGAGTCTAGCGATTGACAAAATGTTGAAAGAAGAAAATTTTTCAAGAGAATTAATATTTAGGCCATATATTCCCAACAATATAACAAACTATATAGTATTAAATAATGATGTAAATATAGTAAATTTCCTTACATCAGAAGAATCATATTAAGAGTAGATCATAGATGATGATAAGCCTGATATAGAAATAAAAAATAATCTTGATCTAAATCCAATTCTTAATTCAATGGTTAAGATGGACTATCTTTATGATTTGAAGGATATATTCAAGAGAATTACTAGCTCCAAAACTCAAAGTTCTACTTTTAGATTTGAAGTAGTAAACCTAGGGTCAAATGAGAAACCTAAAAATATCAACCTAGGTCTTCATCTAGCATCTAAAGAAAATGTTCTCATTCATCATCTAATTGAAAACATATAAAGGTGTCTTCGCTTGCGATTATGCCAATCTCAAAAACTATGATACCTTTATAACTCAACGTACCATACCCATGACTTCAAATGAAAAACCAGTTCAACAAAAGATTCAAAAAGGTCATGCGAACCTTGAAAGTCAAATTAAATTAGAATTGAACAAAATTATAAAGGCCAAGATAATCTTCCTTGGCAGGCATTCTAAATGGGTGTCGGATATGGTATCTATGTGGAAAACTAATGGTGATATTAAGATCTCCATTGATTTTAAAAACCAAAACAAAGCTTGCCAAAAGGATAATTTTCCTCTGGCTACTATTGAAGAGGGACTGCAACCAATTGCAGGTTCTTAACTAATGTCATTTCTAGATTGATTCTGAGGATATAATCAAATCGTTATGCATCCATATGACAGATTAAAGACATCATTTAGGACCAGGTGGGGAACATATGATGATCAAAAAATGCCTTTTGGACTTGTAAATGTTGGTGCCACATTTCAGTGTGCTATGGACATTGCCCTTAGAGGTCTAAATAATAGATCAGTTGTTATTTACCTCGATGATATGACAATATATTCCAAGGATAGGAACATTCATTTAAGTGACCTCAAGCACATCCTTGAAATATGCATGAAATATGTCATTTCCTTAAACCCCAAGAAATCTTACTTTATTTACCAGAAGGAAAACTCCTCAGGTTTATAGTATCCAAGAAATGAATTTATATTGATCCTGATAGAGTCCAAGAAATAGCAAAAATTCCCCTCCCAGAAAATAAGAAAACCATGCAATCATTCCTAGGCCAAATAATTTATTTTAAATTATTCGTCCTAGGTTTTTCATAAAATATTCATTCCTCTTCAAGCGATCATAAGAAAAAATGCAGTTTTCAGATGGAACAAGGATGAAAGAGATTCATTTGAGTTTACAAAGAAAGCAATTATTAATTCCCCTCCATTAAGACCTCCTAACTATCTCAAATCCTTTGTATTATATACTTTCTCATCTGATTCTTCATATGCTATAGTTTTGACATAGATGAATGATGACAATGTAGAGGTGCCCATCTCCTTTTTTAGTTCTAACTTGCAAGGCACCAAATTAAATTATTTAGCTGTAGAAAAGCAAGTATTTGAATTCTTTAAAACTCTGAAGCATTTCAGACCTTTTCTTATTAAAAACCATACAAGGATAGTTGTGCCCTACCCTGCAGTAAGACAACTACTGATTTAAAGAGAAGTAGGGGAGAAAAGAGCTAATTGGGTAACTACACTACAAGAATATGCTGTAGAAATCTGACCATCTAAAATTGTCAAGGGCCAAGGTTTTTGTAGGATTTTAACAGGATCATCACAGTTGCCATCAAAATAAGATCAAGGTAATGAATTTCAAATATCACAGGCAAGAATCAACGATCTGTAATCACAATATGTTGATTTGAAATTTTATGTTAAAAATGGATATTCTCCTATGAACCTTAATTATAAAACAAAAAGAGCTTTAATATTAAAGTCAAATTAGTATGAGCTAATCAATGACATATTGTGTACGAAGAATTATGATTTAGTATTTCTAAGATGCTTAGAGAAACCTGAAGTTGAGGGAGTCATGTTGGAATTACATGACGGAGCAGCTGGAGGAAACTTTGGAGGAAATAACACTACTCACAAAATCCTGCATGTAGGATATTGTTGGCTGCTCAAATTTTTTATTAATTAAATAGTCGAGTACCTCATTAAATTGTCAACCCGGGAAAGTCCTTTTGCTTCAATGGTGACCTCGTACTATATGCACTCAATTCTAAAAGCATTAGAGGCTATAATATAAACAAGTCTACTTTCTATCAAACCCTTACTATGTGTTACAATAGCTATGATCTATTGCAGAAATGAAATGAAAGCAATTAACTAATGATAACAAATCTGCAGAAAGAAATGATGGCCGTTTTGTAACAAAGGACCAGGACCCTGTCCTCAGAATAAGGATGTTCAACACCTACCTCTGTAACCAATTTGCCAATGCACACTGAAAATCCTAATCACCGGTGACACACTCTGTCACAGTGCCAATCGATTAAGAAAACAGAGTATCAACAAAAAGGAAATGTCGGAAGAAAGGCTAGAAGTACAAAGAATTCACACACATAATTAACAGAAAAGAAATGGGTGAATCTTGTGAAGAAGGTGGGCCCTGTCCCTCTCACAAGATTCCCTGGAACACAGATGCTAAGTTGAAATGCTCAGAATAGTGCTTTATTCATCTGCCAAAATGTCCAATTACAATAAGGATTTAGACTTGCTCTACACTACAATACTTCTGTTACAACTAGCTACTCCTCTAATGTAGATGTCTCATCTTTATAGAGGAGACATCTATTACGATAGATTGTCAATATTCATTCAGTTTGACCTTTTTGTACAAAAATAGGAAATCAATTCCTGTTACATCATGATGTTACAACAATGTATAACTTTGTCATCCTTCGTTAGTCGGATCCTTCTGCTGTTGCAAAAATGGTACCTTCAACCATCTCCTTGAGATCCTCGTATTATCCTTGGATGTTTCGTCATTGTTGTTGATTTTGTAAATCTCAACTGTTCCCTTGAAGTTCTTGTGATGTTCCTAGTGTTCCAGCATCTGTGACTATGTTTTGCCAATTTTGGACAGTTGTTGATCATGCTATGTCAGCATCTGCAAAGTATAGTTCTGCAAGCTTTAGACGGTTACTGATCTACTAGACAATTATTGTTTTACCCATTGCAAAATGAGTTTTTACCCGCTTTAGTCAGTTGTTGTTTCTGGTGTTGCAGCAACTGCATAGTTGCTATTTCTGGTGTTGCGGCAACTATGAATTATAATTCTACGGACTTTGAACAATTTCAATAATTGTCAAGGACTTAATCAACTTCCAAAGATTAATTATAAATATAAAATGAATATGTGTTGAATAATTAAACAGATAGCAATGAGGAGAGTTACTTCATACCTTTTGAATAATGAGGTCAAAATGTTATCAAGGGTTCAACTTATGGGCTAAGGAGGGTAAATCATGACAAAATATAAGGTCAAAAGTAGACAATATGGGGTCCTAACATCCCCCCAACTAAAAGGGTTGCATGTCACCATGCAACGTTTACTTTGAATAGGAGTCGGAATAGTGGGATGAAGAGTGTAAGTTGCTGATACAGTAGCTAAAGAAAGTGTTATCAGACCTGTTTCTGAACCCATAGACACTCTGTAATTGCTGCCATGCTACCACCTCCTCCTTTTTGGTCAATTTATAATGAGCCTTATATTCCTGACTAGGTAACCACAAGAGAGGGAAATGAAAACGGTAACCAATCCACCTTTCAGCACACTGTTCCATACATTTGACATAATAAGGTATGTGTGAAATTACTATCTGAAGATTGAGGGGATTGTAAGGATGATATTCCTGTCTCTCTTTCAGACAATGTTCCCAAAATAAATTGTTTGCTTTGATGGTCAGTGCCCCTTTTGTTTTTACGTAATGTTGGCAGTCCTGCAAGACTGCTACCTGTAGTTTTCTCATGTGCTCAACCATCTCTGGATTACTCAAATTTTTTTGTTGTGCAATGAAGGTGGCTGCATTCTGTGGTTCATTTCGAATCCAGAGAAGGTCGTTCCGCTCATTGTGTGTTGCTGACATATAGGCATTTTTCCAAGTAAGTTGATTGGCTAGAAAAGAGATGAAGGCTCTGATTTGGATATCACCAACAATAGGGAGTATATTCATCACTCTATCTTTAGGCATGGCCTCATTGTGAAGATAGAGTTCACAGAGCAAGTTTTGATCATTATTTGGTGCTTCTATGAATGTTTCAATAAATTGATCAGGTGTACCAACTTGGTAGGGTCTTCCATCTCTGATTGCCTTTATTTGCAAGAACACTAAGCTTTCTCTAAAAAATACTGCATAATTGAAAGAGGGTTTTCTTGTAGCCAGTACCCTCTGGACCAAATCGAAGATGTGGGACAACCTAGCTTTTAATTCCTTATTTTCTTTGTGTTGAACTTGAGACTGTTCAAGTGCATCCCAATTTTTGTATGCATAGCTAAACCAGATTAACTTTTGCTGTTGGAATGCCTTCCCTTGTGAAAGCTGATATTCTGTTCTCCATGTGTCCTTTAGTTGTTGAAAACTAGAGGTCTCAGTGTCAGCATTGCTGACACAGGGAGGTTCAGTCTGTGCATAGGCATCAGAAAAAGATTTCTATTTTGTACTAGTTTGGGTGGACCGGGGTGGTTTTATGTCTTCCTCTACAATTCTTGAAAAACCTATTGGTTCTTGTGTAACAACAGGTTGCTCTGTTTCTTCTTTTACAATTCTTGGAGAACCTGTTGGTTCTTGTGTGACAATAGGTTGTTCTGTTTCTTCTTCTGCAACTCTTTGAGAACCCGCTGGTTCTTGTGTAACAGCAGGTTGTTCTGTTTCTTCTCTTGCAACTCCTGCTGGTTCTTGTATAACAACAGGTTGTTCTATTTTGATTACAGCAACAGAAGGTTGTGGGTTAGCTTCAGTCATTCGGACGTGGAGTATCTTATATCCTGCTCGAGTGTAAATCTCACCACACTCGCTGCACATATATTCATTATATTGACTCTTTTCTGTTATAGACGCTACCCATGCTAGGATGTGGAGATTGTATTTATTTTGATAGGCTTCCTTAACCATCATTATCTCCTGTTGATAATCCTTAATTTGGGATTTTAGAAATTCAATCTTTTCCTGCAGGGAGGCTATGGTAGGCGGAGCTTCTGTATTTGCAGGCTCTAGTGAAGGAAGGGATCATTGTTCCACATCCACTTGGTCATTTGCATCCGCAACAGGTGGTTCTTGTGTCTCACCTATTGGGTCAGTGGCTGGTTCTTGTGTAACAAACACTCGCCCAATATTACCTTGGGTGTCTACCTTAGATTTTTCGGCAGCTGGTTCTTGTGTAACAGCTGCCTCAGAAAATAATGTCACAAAATTGTCAATGCTCTGCATCTCAGCCCCAGAGGGTGAGGAAAGGGAATTCTCAAGAATGGTTGGAGTGCGGGATCTTAGGATGACGGGTGGAGAAGTGGGGATAATGGGGCTAGTGGGTTTAACTACTACAGACGACCATGTTTTTCGCCTTGGTAAAGAAGCAGGAAAGTCAGTAATTTTTCTTTTTCAGCCACTTTCCTTCAGGATGGGGGAACTATCAAGAATAACAGCTGCTTTGACTGAAGCCTTGGTTCTTCTTCTTTTTGGTGGAGTTTCATCATTTTGCCGCTTTTTTCTTTTAAGAAAGATGATGGGGGTGTTACCATCGGAGTCATTAGTGGAGATATGAAGCATGGGGGTGGATGGTTGAGCTTCATTGGGGGATGGGGTCCTCTGTAGGGGTGTTTCTGCTGCTAATTGCTGGGGAATTTCCTGGGGTATTTGCTCTGGTTGTTGGGGAATTCCCTCCGCCTACTGAGGATCTTCTTCTATTTGCTGGGGAGAATTAATGGGGGGGGGTGGGTGATTTAGAGCAAAGCCTCTATTTATTTGGAGTTGGGCTAAGCGATGATGTTTCAGGGAAAGGAGTGGATGCTTTGCTTTTACAGTATAACGTGACATATTTTTTAGACAACCCAATAGATAATAGGGCATGTTTATTAACTGACCATGCCTCAAATTATTTAGCAAAACGAAGTCATGTTGGTAAATTACCTGGTAACGACTTTCGCAAGTCAAATACTGCTTAACGAACTCCGCAACCTTTGGCCATGGTGGAGGCAGTGACTGAAGTGCAACCCCTTTGCCTTTGGCTTCTACATGCTCGCTTGGTAGCAAAAAGTCTTGCTGCGCATTCAGAATAAGATGTTTCCTACTAAAGCAGCGTGTACCATTGATCGGTAACCTGGAAACTTGGGCTACGTCTTCTTCTGTTATTGGAATTTGCACTCCCTGGACCATGGAAAATCCTTCTCTTAAGTTGCATGTGAACTCCAACACTTGTTGTGTATTGAAATCCGGGAGTTTTCTAAAATAGTCTACCCATCCTGCTTGCAGGAAAATTTGGTAAGCCTCTGGGTAGAGTTCCAGTAGTGTTGTTGTGCCAGGTTCATGTGTAATCATATTTCCCCCCATAGTTGCTGATCCAATGAAAATACACAATGCAGAGCCGAGTTGCCGAGTTTGAGACAGAGTAAACTGTTACAAATGAGGATATGCCACGACAAGGTGACTTTTAGATATTACCACGAGGAGTAAGGGTGGCGGTGATTGACGTGTTATGCAATAATTACAATATTTTGGTAATCCCCCCAAATCTACAGCTGAATGATCTGATTGGTAGTACAATGATTTCGGTAGTCGTATCAACATCTCCACATTAACTATAATTTAATATCCACACTTAAACATGCGTACCTTTACTTTTACCTTTAGTTGCATGCCAAAAAGTCTTATCTTGTCTTTTGCTGGATCAATAATGATTACAAAGGGTCTACAAGCGTGAAAATATAGGCTATTTTTATTACTGACAGGAAGTAGTAGTGAAGAAGTGTAATTATCAGAGTGCATGGCTGGTTCCTTTAATGAAGAGTAATATGTTCCATCAGGATGATAGTTCATTAAGTACTAAAACTGGTGTTACAGCATTAAGAAGTGATGTTGCTGTAATAGGAGTTGGTGCTGCAACGAGAAGTGGTGTTGCAGCAATGTGAAATGGTGTTGCAGTAACGAGAAGTGGTGTTGTAGCAATGGGAAGTGGTGTTGTAGCAACAGGAAATGGTGTTGCCGTAACAGGAGTTGGTGTTGCAGCAATGGGAAATGGTGTTGCAGCAACGGGAGGTGGTGTTGTAGCAACGGGAAGTGGTGTTGCAACAATGGGAAATGGTGTTGTAGCAATGGGAGGTGGTGTTGCAGCAACAGGAAATGGTGTTGCAGCAACGGGACATAATGAAAGACTGATTTATGGTCCGAAAAATGTTCCCAAGCTGCAAAGTGATTCTTTTGGAATTTTTTGATTCTCAGCCATCCTCTGAAACTAAGATCTGCAAAATAACTAATTGTAACATGGAAACCCTTGGCAGGGATTATTAGTTAAGAAATATAAAACAAATAGAAATTTAAGTGCCTTGAGGGACAACAAGTTCCCCCAAAAAAACATAATGTAAGTCTGTCGTGCAAGTAGCTTTGAAATTCTCTTTAGAAATAGGTCGTTGATACAAATGGAGTCGATACCCATTCACTAATAATGGTGTTCTACTATCATCAATCGTTAAGATTCTAACTGTTCCATTTGGAAAAACAACATCTATTTCATAAGGTCCTAGCCACCTTGTTCTTGATTTACCTTGGAAATTTTCGAAATGGGAGTCATACAGTAAAGCCCAATTACCTTTCTGGAACTGCTTTTGCTTAATAGCTTTGTTGTGCCATCTGGTTCTTTGTTGCTGGATCATGGTTGTTTGATGGATGGCATCCAACCTCTTGTCGTCCAGTTCCTGAAGTTACTGTAACCTGCCTGTTTGTGGATCAGTCAAATCAAGGTTAACAACTAAAGCAGTTCTTAAGGTTTTGATTTCAAACTCCACAGGGAAAACATCATTTTTACCAAAAAATAATTCATAGGGTGAAAAGCACGTATTATTCCTCCAAGTAGTTATGTAAACCCATAGTGCTTTAGGCAACTTTTGAAACCAGTCCCTCCTATTTTCCTTTATTGTTTTTGTCAAAATGGCTTCTATGACTTTGTTGGTGCTTTCCACCTACCCATTTGCCTGGGGGTGATAAGGTGTGGTCATTTTATGCTTAATATGGTATTTCTACAATGTTTCTTTGAAACCATGAGAGTTAAAAGGAGGTCCCCCATCAGTGACTACTTCCCTAGGCAATCCAAGCCTAACAAAGATCTCTTCAAATAAAAATGTTAATACTGATTCTTCATTAGCTTTGAGGAGCGCCTTAGCTTCTACCCACTTAGTCATATAATCCGTGCATACTAGTATATCAACTTTTTGATTGGATGGAGGGTTAATGGGACCTATAAAATCTAGTGCCCATCTTTCAAAAGGCTCAAGAATTACCTTGGGATTGAGTGGCATTTCATCCCTGTGATTAGGCTGGCCCATTCTTTGACAGCTATCGTAGGCCCTAACATATTTCCTTGCATCCTTGAAGATTGAGGGCCAGTAGCAACCCATCCTGAGAACCTTGTGTGTTGTTCTTTTATCTGGAAAATGCCCTCCACAAGGGCCATCATGGCAAGCTTTCAATACATCATAAATTTGATCTCCGCCAATGCATCTTCGAATCTCCTGATTGAGTCCTATGTGAAATAGACATCCGCTTATCCAGCTGTACCTAGCACTTTGCTGAATGATTTTCCTTTTTTCTCTATGCGATAGGTGTGATCGTAATTTCCCCGCAACTAAATAGTTGGCAATGTATGCATACCAAGGTGAGTGAGCAGATACTGCAAATAAATACTCGTCAGGAAAAGAATCATCTACTGGAATATTTTCATTAGTTTTTAACCGAGAAAGGAAATCAGCAACTATATTCTCTTTTCCTGGTAGATCTACAATTGTGATATCAAATTCTTGTAATAACAATAACCATCTGGTAACTCGAGCATTTGTAACTGATTTGTTCATTATGTATTTAATGGCCGAATGGTCATTATGCACAAAAGTAGTATAACTAGTAATATAATGCCGAAACCTATTGATAGCATAAATCACTGCTACAAATTCCTTCTCAGTAACTGTATAATTAGGTTCTGCAGGGGTCATGTTTTTACTAATAAAATAAATGGCATAGGGAAGACTGTTTTCTTCTTGTCCCAAGATAGCTCCAATTGCAGTGTCTGAGGCATCAAAGGATATATGAAAGGGGAGTGCCCAATCAGGTCCTCTCAAAATGGGAGTTGTAGACAACTGATGTTTAAGTTCATCAAATACTTTTTCACAATCATTAGTCCACTTAAATTCAACATTTTTTGTTAGTAACACAAACAGAGGAGAAGCTATTTTATAAATTTTTTTGATAAATCTTCTATAATACTCGGCATGTCCTAAGAAGCTTCTCACATCAGTTTGTGTTTTGGGGATAGGGAGGGTCTGAATTACCTGTATTATATCTGGATCGACTTGAATTCCTAAGAATGAGATGAAGTGACCCAATAGAATACCTTGATTCATCATCATATGGAATTTTTCAGTACTTAAGGCAAGGTGCGCTTCTATACATTGCTTAAGTACCTTTTCAAGGTTCTGTAATGCATCCTCAAAAGTCATGCCATAAGGAGTAAAGTCATGCATAAATATTTCTAAAGAATCATTTAACATATCAGAAAAAATCCCTGTCGCTACTCTTTGAAATGTTTTTGTGGCATTACATAGCCCAAATGGAAGAACCCTATAGGCAAAGGTCCCCCATGGGCTAGTGAAAGTGGTCTTGTCCTGATCTTGGGGTACAATCTTGATTTAATTATATATGCTAAATCCATCCAAAAAGGAAAATAATTTCTTACCTACCAAGTTATCTAATACCTGATCAATGAATGGTAAAGGGAAATGGCCTTTCTGGGTGGCCTTATTTAGGGCTCTATAATCCACACATACTCTCCATTTCCCATTTTCCTTGGGTACAATTACTAGTGGAGAAACCCATTCACTATCAGATATAGGATATATAAATCCTGCATTCAACAATTTTTGAAGTTCTTCCTTTACAATTTCCCTTAAATTGGGATTCATCCGTCGTTGGGGTTGACAGACTGGGCAGGATCCTTCTTTAATATAAATGCGGTGGGTGCATAGTTCATGAGAAATCCCCTTCATATCTATATAATCCCATGCGAATGCTTCTTTATTTTCATGGAGTAGCTTCATGAACTAATGTTTTTGATCATCTGTTAGATTAGGATTTATATTTAATGTTTTACCCGGCTCGATTTCTACTGTTATACTTTTAGAGGAGCTGCCAACTAATGTCTGAGGTAGATTTTCAGTTTTAAGGTTCTGCTGGGATTCAGATTTCAAGATTGCAGTGAAGTGATTATGTATTTATGGACTGACCGAAGAAGGTTCAAAAATAAAGTTGTTGATTAATTCATCTTCGGTTGAGTCTTTGAAAGTTAAAGCTTGTTCGACAGTTAAAATAGGTTGGGTTTCCTCATCCTCATAATCTAACCATACAGAATTGTCGTTATTAATCATGGGTGTGGCCTGAGGATAAAGAGTAAGCTGTTTGGTTTCCTGCCCATTAGATATTGTCATTGATTCAGATCTACAGTTGATGAAGGCATCTGCTGTAGCCAGCCAAGGTCTTCGTAGAATCAGTGGATGACCCCCCAACTTTGTTTTAGTTTGTAACACAACAAAATCGGTTGGGTAATTCCAAGATTCTACAGAAATTACCAGGTCTTCAATGACTCCTTCAGGTTTAATTGTAGAGCGGTCAACCAGCTCTAGAATGGTTGGGGTTTCCCTAATTAAAATTTTCAACTGCAGTAATTGTGTTGTTTCAAGTGTCATAATGTTTATCGCAACACCCAGATCTACTAGTACATTAGAGACAAAGGTTTTACCAACCTGAACTGTTACTGTAGGGTGACCAGGGTCACCATATTTCACAGGGGGGTCTTTTTCTGTCATCAAAGAAGTCAATTCTCCCATCACATGGACTGTGAGGGGTTCCTTAGCTTTTCTTCCAAGATTTTTAATGCAGATATCCCTAACACTTCTAGCATTAATAGGAACATCTCTTAGTGCTTGCAATAGCAGAATTGTGACATAAAAATTATCCAGTTCTCCTAAAAGGTTAAAAGCAGGTGGCTCAAATGTTTTGGTAAGAGCCAAACGTTCAGGGAAGGGTGGCTCTACTGTTTGATCAGTCTTGTTAGAAGATGATTCAACTGTTTCAGCGTTGTTGTTAGATGACTTTTCTTTTCTAGTTTCCTCTTTTTCAGAGTCAGTAATATCATCAATGATGGGTTCAACTATTCTCCCAGAACGTAAATGGATATCATTGCATTGCATAGGGGAAACATGTTGACTTTGAATATCAATTAACTGTAGAGCTTTATTATTATTCAGGTTGGGGTTAGGTTGTACCTGGTTATTCGGTGGAGCGTTAGATGGTAAGGAAAGAGATTGTTGGTGTTGAGGAAATGTAATTTGTTGGGCTTTCCAGTTTGGGTTCCATTGTTTGACACAAGGTTGTTGTAGAGTTCAAGGATTCCACATGGTAGGATCGATAAAAGAATGATTTGGTTGCTACATGGGTGGAAAATGCATTGGATTAAAGGGTGGGTATTGCATTTGATTCATGGGTGGGTAATTTGTTTGAAAAGGAGAATGATTATTCCAATGACTAAATGATGTGTTAGAATTCATACCTTGTCTTTGTGGTTGACATTGCCTCCTCTGTGTCATCAGGTACACTGCTTCAGCTTCCTCTTCAGTTGATTGTAGTGCTGCCTTTATTCCTGGCAAAGAAGGGCATTGTTGAGTCTCATGATCCTTTTCACAGATGGTGCAAATTGGTACCCTATCTAGTGGGCATTCCCTCAGTGGGTGCTTCTCCCTGCATTTAGAACAGAAAATAACCATAGCAGCTTCTGCTTCTACCTGCTTCTTTTTAACCTGCAGGGCATCAATTTGTGAAGCAAAAGAGCTTAACATTTCAGTTTTAAATTCTTCAAGAAAGTTACCTATTTCAGCTCGTGTTGCTCCTCCACTTGCTGATTTCTGGAATCTTGAGTATATACTATCCCTGCTTTTTGGTCTGCTTGCTGCTCCTTTGGAACATCTCATACAGAGGTTGATAATCTCATCAAATGGTTCTTTGGAAATATCCCCTTTTCCAAGCATATTCAGCATATCCAAGCAGTAATCTCGTACCCCTTTTAGCAGTATTGTCTACAAAATATCCTTACTCATAGTCGGGTGATCAGATCGCTGTAGATTATACTGCAGTCTTTCTACAAAGTCCTCCAGATTCTCATCCTCCTTCTGAACCATTTTAAACAATTCTTCCTTCCTTTCTCTTGTTTGGCAGTAATCCTGATATTTGGTCAGAAAACTTTCTTTCATCTGATCCCACGTAGTGATTACCTGAGCCCCTAAGCTCATAAACCACCTTATGGAATTTCCTTTCAATGTTGTTGGAAACAGTTTTAATTTCTGAGCAGGAGTTACATAATCATAACTTCTACATAGTATATCAAATTCAAAGAGGAACTCATCATGGTCTTCAAAGGATAACCCATGAAAATTAGGTAGTGCTGCAGGTGGAATGTTCTTCATAGGGATTGTTCCTCTTGGGAGATCCCCAATAGGAAATTCGAGGGTGGAGAGTGAATTTTCCCCCCTTCCTTCTGCTTTGTTATCCTCCATTGGTCTTTTTCTTGAATCGCTTGCTCTATCTTCAGTATCTTCTGTTTCTTCAGGTTCTTCTACTGGTTCCTCAACATGCTCTAGTGTTTCCAGCTTCCTTTCAGGTCCTAGTACTTCCTCCATTTGGTGATCTATTTGGGAGGAATACTGGATCTGAGGTCTTTTTGAACTTGTTCTCCGGGATGTCTCGGCCTTTGAAATGGTCTAGTCAATGAAAGTTGTTCTTCCTCCTCCTGTACCCTTGCCGCCTGTAAAGTTAGCTTTCCTACATCCTCTCATGCACTTGTTATTCTAAAGGAAAATAATTAATGCCTTTAAAATCTCTAGTCGTCTTCCCTGGCAACGGTGCCAAATGTTGGCTGCTCGAATTATTTATTAATTAAAAAGTCGAGTACTTCATTAAATTGTCAACCCGGGAAAGTCCTTTTGTTTCAAAGGTGACCTCGTACTGTATGCACTCAATTCTAAAAGCATTAAAGGGTGTAATATAAACAAGTCTACTTTCTATCAAACCCTTACTCTGTGTTAGAACAACTATGATCTATTGCAGAAATGAAATGAAAGCAATTAACTAATGATAACAAATCTGCAGAAAGAAATGATGGTCGTTTTGTAACAGAGGACCAGGGCCCTGTCCTCAGAATAAGGATGTTTAGCACCTGCCTCTGTAACCAGTTTGCCAATGCACACTGAAAATCTTAATCGCCGATGACACACTCTTTCACAGTGCCAATCGATTAAGAAAACAGAGTATCAACAAAAAGGAAATGGCAGAGGCAAGGCTAGAAATACATAGAATTGACACACACACTTAACAGAAAAGAAATGGGTGAATCTTGTGAAGAAGGTGGGCCCTGTCCCTCTCACAAGATTCCCCAGAATAAAGATGCTAAGTTGAAATGCTTAAGACAATGCTTTATTCATCTGCCAAAATGTCCAACTACAATAAGGATTCAGACTTGGTCTGCACTACAATACTTCCATTACAGCTAGCTACTCCTCTAATGTACATGTCTCCTATTTATAGAGGAGACATCTATTACAATATATTGTCAATATTCATTCAGTTTGACATTTTTGTACAAAAATAGGAAATAAATTCATGTTACATCATGTTGTTACAACAGTGTATAACTTTGTCATCCTTCGTTAGTCGGATCCTTCTGTTGTTGCAAAACTGGTGCCTTCAACCATCTCCTTGAGATCCTCATACTATCCTTGGTTGTTTCGTCATTATTGTTGATTTTGTAAATCTCAACTGTTCCCTTGATGTTCTCGTGCTGTTCCTGGTGTTCCAACATCTGCGACTGTCTTTTGCCAATTTTGGACAGTTGCTGATCATGCTATGTTAGCATCTGCAAAGTATGGTTCTGCCAGCTTCAGATGGTTACTGCTCCACTAGATAATTGCTATTTTACCCATTGCAAAATGAGTTTTTACCCGCTTTAGTCAGTTGCTATTTCTGGTGTTGCAGCAACTGCACAGTTGCTGTTTCTGGTGTTGCGGCAACTGTGAATTATAATTCTACAGATTTTGAACAATTTCAACAATTGTGAGCAACTTAGTCAACTTCCAAAGATTAATTATAAAGATAACATGAATATGTGTTGAATAATTAAACATATAGCAATGAGGAGAGTTAATTCATACCTTTGGAATAGTGAGGTCAAAATGTTATCAAGGGTTCAACTTCTGGGCCAAAGAGGGTACATCATGACAAAATATAAGCTCAAAAGTAGACAATATGGGGTCCTAAGAGATATTACTAGCCAACAATATTCAAAGATTCACATGAATATGCAAGGAAGAGAAAAACTTGTCAAATTATGGCTAGAAGAGAAAGAAAGCTAGCATTCCATTTACAACTAGTTAACATCCAACAACCATTCGAACAATGGGGATTAGATGTAACTGGTGAGATTATTCGTAAATATAACAAGAAGCACAGGTACATCCTTACTGCTACTGATTACTTTACTATGTAGGTAGAATCTATCCCATTAAAGATATCTAATATGGAAAAAATCACATATTTCATTGATTAGTACATAATTACCTAGTTTGGCTTACCCTCAACTTTAATGTTTGACAATGCATCTTACTTTTTTGGGAGTGAAATGGTATAATTCGCTGCGAGATTTCAAGTTAAAATATTTAGATAATTATTATTCTCAAGGTAATGGATTAGTAGAATCAATAAACAAAAATATCATTAGAATTATCAAAAGAACTATTGATCAAAACCATAGGAGTTGGCATAAAGCATTAACATTTGCTCCATGGGTAGACAAGATTACTTAGAAAGCCTATATTGGTTCTTCTCTTTTTGCTTTTGTTTATGGAAAAGAATTTGTTGGACACCTAATCCTCAATGGGTTAATGTCAAAACCGAATAGACAAAAGGAGTCCAAGATACCTTGGGATGTGAAACCCAACGGTCAAAACATGTACTATAAATGAATATCTCTTGTTAATAAAAATGCACTCTCATGTTTTATCCTTCAGATTCTCTTGCTACCGATATTTGTTTAACATGGTATCAGAACAGGTGTATTCCTACCCTGCATAATTACTTTGAACCATTTTTTTATGGTCTTTATGTGTAGGTCATTTCTGCCATCACTCATGAATATTTACTCAACTAAATTCTAGCTGGAACCTCTGTTATTTCTTCAGCCCTATTTTTTCCTAAAATTAGTTTTAGCTCCTTCACTGTGTCCTCTGTGCTACCAGGGCTCCCTGGGCTATGCGTAATTGTCCTTTCTACGCTCTCTGGGCCCTCTGCGTGATAATTCCCTCGGCTCCCTCAGATATGCATAATTGTCCTTTATACACTCTCTGGGCCCTCTATGTGATAATCTAGGTAACACTTGAGGGAGGAGGCCATAAACATTGTTCCATAAACTTGGTTGAATTCTCCAGATTCTGCTGCTCTCTCCACATGGTTATTAATAGTGCTCAATTGCTAATTACTCCTATACACTATTTCTCTCTTCACGCTGGTAATAATTGAGTGCCTAATTCAACTACCCCTGTGCTCTAAATATTCTTGAACATGGTGGAGAACATGGAGTTGATGAGCTGTTCGATCACAATCATCCTATAATGTGCTATTGCATTTGCAAGATTCAACAAAATTCTCTAGATCATCAATAGAATAGTTCAAATCCAATGCTCATGATGATGGCTTCCTAATGTTTTTTTTGTAGTGCTTCCTTCCACGCAGTCTGCCTTGCACCTCCATGGCCATTTTCCAATTTGTTAATTGTTCATGGGATTCATTTTACTGTACTATTTGCAATCCATTATAGAAGCCTTGGGGGAGTATTAGGTGATTCTGGTGGCCTTGAATGACGTTTCGAAGAAGATAATTCTAAAGCCTGAGCAAGAGTCAACCCTACTAAAGCTTGTTTCAATGTGACTATTCCTGATGTGCCAGCTTTTGGTGTGCATGAAATACCAACCATAAATGGTTTTTTCAAGTTAGATTTCCTTGCTACGCCTACTCTTAATGATTGAGAAATGTCTACTTCCCTGGATGAATGTTTCATAGAAGTTGCTTCAACTTCATGAATTGCACTTGCTGCCTATAAGTCTTTTGCAAGGAAAGTTGTATTATATGTCGCAAAATTAGCTACTCCATTCAAACAACTCTATCTTCTTTAGAAGCTTTTTGAAAAGGTGATTTTTTAGAGCTATCGTCTTCTACTACTTGAGAAATCTCCGCCCCTGATGACATTTTTGAGCTATCTCCCTCTGATAATCATTTTAAACTTCCTTCGGATGTCTCTAATTTTTCCATCAGATTAGATGTACTATTTTTAGTAAACGTAGCTAAAAGCATCCATGAGGTGTACTTTGACTCGTGTGGTCATAACATTGGCTATTTGTGTGAAGCTGAGGGTTCCTCTTAACGAGAAGCATTAACTAGAGATTGATTAATACTTGTTGCTAGATCAGTTATCCGATGGGAAGGTGAGTTGATAATGTCTAGTAAGGTCATCGGGGAAGCCGGATTGGAAGCTTGTGCCATTGATGAATTAAGAATAGACATGATTGTGCATTAGCAATTTTTGAGGACTATGGATGCATATATATAATCATTGAGTTTTGATCCACGATAGTCTATTTGTTGACTGTGGGAAGTGTGACTTACTGATTTACCCCTTGTGAGTTGAGTTTAGCAGAGTCAAGGGATGATTTTATTGACTTGTTGTAGCTTATAGCGAGGTACGGATATATGTTGAAGAGGAAGCCAAAAGTCTGCCAGTAACTTACTCAAATCTAGTACCTCCAATGCTGAAGTAAACCATGAGTTAATGCCATTACAGACAGTGCATATATATATATATATATTATTATATATATTATATATAATTATATTTATATATATATATATGATATATATATATATATATTTTTAAGTTTGTTTGTGTACCAGTTGTCCTTTTATCGATTAAAATAGTTAAATGGCTACTAGCATCTACAACATCATTTTGTAAATTATGAACATGTATTTCAGTGAAGAGTGAAGAAGTTTGTGGTTACTACACTTGTTATTAGTATTATTTAAGGTTGTTGGGTCTAAAGTTGATTTTAAATTAATATTTTGAAATTCTTCCACAAGTATTTGTCCCAGCATATTATGTGTTTACATGAGCCAACAACAAGGAATGCACCTACAACATTTGATACACAAACTGTTTGGTAAAATACTATAGTGGACCAAACCATACAAACTTAGGACTCTTTGTGGTTTTCTCTTAGTTATTCTAGTTGGGTTTCTTACAACAGACTATTGTTTTCTTTGAAGAAAGTGGCAAGATCAGAGAATATAGATTTGTACCCTAGTCAAAGTATTCCTATATGAGCATTCAAGTCCTGTCCATGGCATGATGCTATAATTGTTGAATTTTTGATAGCCATCATTTATGCTTTGAAAGTGAAGGAGTATTTGAAGGTTCAAAGCAAGTTTGTAGTTGTTGTTTCCCTAGTGTGGAATTGTATTTAAAACTCACTATAATTTTTGTCTACATATATATGCATTGACTGCTTGATTCAACTGCTGCATAAGGGTTTCGTGGGCTTCATAAAGGTTGTGATTGTTTTGAAAAATACAAGTAATCTTTTGTGGAGAAAAGTTTAGTCGGCTATATTATCAGAATGTAATGTTGGCCATTTTTATGTAATGGATTGTAATTGGTTCTTGTTGGTTGCACACTGATCATTTGTTGCATAATTATAAAGGATATTGTTGTACTACGAGTGACATTACTTTTATACATTGAGTAGTTTTTCTTTCTAGTTTTTTAAGTTCTAATTATGACATTGAAGAAAAAGATGGCCATAATTAATGAAGTATTAGAGTTCCTCAAAACTCTCATATTGTCTACTACTCATGATACATTAAAAATCAGCAAAGTTTCTCTCACAGACATTCAGGTCTGTCTACAAAATGCACAAGAGAAAATTTATTTTTTGCAACTCGAATCTCAGCTACAGTAAGAAGAAATAAAATAGAGGAGTCATATTGAACATGTTTTTGTTAGAAACATTAAGACTGCAACCCATCAGGAGAAAGTTAATAATGTTACAGTTGGTTCAGATTTAGTACCCAATAAAGCAGTAGTTGTACTTACAGATGTAGAAAGTCAGTCTACACTTCCCAAGCCTAGCATCAAACCTTGGGAATAGCTTGTCAACAATAAGAACACAACTAGTCTTGCATATGACAACGATGTGTCCTTTCATAGTCTAGACTACTCCAAGCCCATTTAGTTTGAGAGTGTTGGATTCATTCATGACAATTCACCTTTAGTTGTTCCAGATTCTGCCCCTTTTCCACAGCAACAACAACAACAACATATTGTGAAATGCCAACACTGTGACCAAGATGGCCATCTGAAAGATCACTATTTTGATCTTCATCGATATAAGCACTGTCCTAAAACCTGTTATTCTTCAAACAGATGCTTCAGAAACAAACGTCCTGCAAGAACAAAGATTCATCTTGGATGGATCGCTTCTTGGGAATGGGCATCAACAACCAAGAAGATATTCCAATCACATGTAAGAACTTGTTCCACAGTATCAAATAGTCTTGTAGTTGAGTTTTCTCCATCATATCACCTTGTATTTGACAAGGGGAAATGATGGTCATCTACAAGCTTCAAAGCCACATCAAGCGAGCTTGAGCCACAACCTACCATACCAGATTCAAAGTTATAGATAGAAACAAAGATGCCCCTGAGCATGCCTTCAGTTGGTAATCTAGGACACTTCCTCTAGCAAAAGAATTCAGCTTATTACCAGTTTCAGAATAATTCCAGGCACAAAATTGAGAACACTTCCTCTAGTAGAAGACTTCATCTTCTTTCCAGTTTTGGAAGAGTTCCAGGAATTGCATTAACCATTCCAGAGTTGATGGTCATCCTTAAACCATCACAGGTTAAGACTTCCCTTTTTAGGTAGAAGTTCTCCCTCTTATGTGGTGTGAGACCTCCCTTTCATGGTTGAAGGTTTCACTCTTCAAAATAATAGGAGCACTTCCTCTAGCAGAAGACTTCATTTTCTTGCCAGTTTTGGAAGAGTTCTGGGAATTTCACTAAGCATTCTAGTGTTTGTGATCATCCTTAAACCACCGCCCTTTATACCAACATTTTAGAGAGCACATTCAGCCTAGTGTTTCCATGCATTTTTTTCATGTTTTGTATTATAACTATCTTCTTGGACTCATACATAACCCTTCAGATTAAAGGGGGGGCATGTTGGAAACATAATCCTTAATGGGTTAGTGTGCAAGCCAAATAGACTAAAGGAGTCCAAGAGACTTGGGGTGTGAAACCAAATGGTCAAAACATGTACTATAAATGCATATCTCTTGTTAATAAAAATGTACTTTCATGTTTTATCCTTCAGATTCTCTTGCTGCCCATGTGTGTTTAATAGAAGTTGTTATTCCCACAAAAATAGAAATCCCATCTCTTTCCCTAGTACAATTTATCAATGTAATCCCTTCATCATCTCTCCACGCTAAACAATTTCAAATTCCCAAATTCAAAGAAGAAAGAGAAAAGGCTAAAGAAACCCACTTCCATAATCAACAATTAGTCAAATATTATTTTGATACAACTTTTGCCAGTAAAATATCATTTGAAGTAGGTGAATTAGTTCTAAAATGGGACAAGGCACATGAGGAAAAAGGTAGACATACCAAATTCGAAGGACTATGGCTTGGCCCTTTTCAAATTATTGAAAGAATTGGACCATCAATGTTTCTTTTACAAGAATTGCCCGGTAGGAAAGATTCTTTTCCCATTAATGGGAAAGTGTTGAAAATTTACTTTTCTTAGGAGATAACCTCTTCTTGTTTCGTAATATATTTCTTTTTAGGAAAATAATGGTTAACTAGTATTTACTCTTGGCTTTTCAAAGTAAGTCTTTGATAAAATTTCTAATTTTTCCCTTTTATAAGAAAATAGGAGTTAATAGGAATAATTAGGACACCTCAGTACTAAAATAAACTTCATCCCTTTGGAAAAAATTAATCTTCCTTAAAAACATTTATTTTATGAATAACTCTTATCTTTATAGGATATCAAGGTTTTGTTGTCAGTCAAGAAAAGAATATTTAACATAGAAAGGACACCCTGCAAAGCAGTATCTTAAAAACTATAACATTATCACGAAAAACCTTTAAAAGGCCAATGGCCCATCCCATCCGTTAACATTTTCATGTTTTAGAGTGTAATTCTAAAATATAAAATACTTAAAAGATAAGAGGTCTCATTACAATCTCGTTTACAATTTTCATAGGTAAGTAATTAAAACTGATATTACCAATACTACATATCAAAACAGGGTAATGGCTAATGATCTTATTGATTAGAAGGAAATGGATCTGATCAAGAGAAAACTTGTTCAGTTTATTAACAACTAGTGAATGGAATTGTCATCAGTAGGTTACCATGCCTAGACAATGGCTTTCAAGGAAAAATATCACACTCAAAAGGTAAAAAATAAGGGACAAAGTCCAAGTGAGATTCAATTCAAATGAATATCATTTTGAAATATTAAAATTACTACATATGGGAGAATGGAACATTGTTAGTTAAAAGGTAATCCTGTTGAGCCTATGAATGCGTATAGCAACAGAGGCTCTATCTATGATAAATGAACAAAAAAACAAAAAACTAATCTGTAGGAGGCACCTACTATATTATTTGAAACGTTATTATTGACTAATGCTAACATTTATATTTCTATCAGTACAAGGGTGAAGTAATTAAGCAGATGGGCCTGAGCAAGTAATAATGGTTCAAGAGAAATGTTATTTACCTTATAACTCATGAAATAAGTATTCTTACAACTCAAATTACTTTGAAAGTTTTAGGAAATTTCAGAAAACTACTTAGAGATAACTTGTTCTCCCAAGTGAATCGCCAATTGTTGTACTATGAAACAACGCCCCCATTTTTTAACTTAATAATAGCTAGCATTTAAGTTGTAAATGAGGACTCTTTCTAAAATGTTAAGCCTAGGATAATAATTCCTAACTGTAAAGAAAAAATTAGCAAAACCTTGAAAAATGAGCTAAGGAGGAAGCTTATATTGTAAATCGCATATTGCACTTTTTCACCACTATTTTATAAATCGTTTACAAAATTTCGATATCCAAAAAGGTCTCCTACTGTGATAACCTCATCTTGTCACTGCGCAATCGCATTTCGTAATTCGTAAAAAAACTCAAATATGCCTTAGGACAAATGTTAATAATTTGCGAATTTCACAATTGCATTACACCTGATATATATGATAAGTGTTACATGGTATCCCTTTAAATACCACAATCTACAATTAAGGAGGTAAAGCATGCTAAATAATTACGTTTTAAATAACAAGAAGCAAAGTGTTGACAAGTTATTAAATGTTTAGCAGCCCTAAGGATGATAACCATTCAGTAGGTTATCGGTACTTATAATCAAATATCCCATAAAAAACCTTTCCCACGATCCAAGGTCATTTTGCAGAGGATGTCAGTATTAATTACTTGATATCATCTATGCTAATATATCTTGTATGTTTCAGGCAAGCGACAAAAGACATGTCCTTAAGAAAGGTGATGCAGAAGCAAACTAAGAAGAGCATTGTTGAGATAGAGGATACAGAGATTGCTCCTATCTTTGTTGAGCTAGAGGTGCAACAACTTGGGAATTAATTTACAACAGACTAGAGGATGAGTGTCCTAAAATTGTAGTTACAAGAGAAATAACTAGCTCGACAAAGCCTTCAGGACCTCAATGTAGGGATGCCTCCTGTTATTTCCTTCATGGGATACGAGAAAGAGCCAAAATCCTTCCCTACACAAACATGATCAGATGGGTGGTCAAAAACCTTATCATTGAAGATACGCAATTTAAGAATTCAAGGATGGATCTCATATGATTGTTTAGTGCAGAAGACTTGAAGGCTATGGATCACATACCTAGCCCACAGGAAATCTATAACGACACATTTGTGGCCAACTTCACAAAGAATAATCTAGACCCCTTTATGTTAATTTAGACTTGGAGAATGTTATATAGCAAATTCAGGTAAGACAAACTGGGTATGTATGCAATAGCATCTTTGGAAAACCCCTAAAATTATGTAGCAACAATGTTATGTAGACTGTATGGACTGCCAAATAACACTAAGTTTTCAATAGAATGGATTCCCTTGATCGATTCTTCTATGAATTCCTATATCATGAATTTACCTTCTATCCTATTTGACAACATAGCCACCTCTATTACCAAATATCCACAAAAGAAATCCTCCTCTTCAGATAACCTCCCTCCCTTCTACTTTTGTGCTTATATTATGGGCGCTATCTATTTTTGCACGACATTTCCAACAATGGGTTGGAAATGAACAATACAATATCCTTACCCAATCCATCCCAGTCATAAAAAATATAGAAATCACATTACATACCTCACTTTTACAAGATATTTCATTCTATCATGTTTCCCCTACACCAAATGATTTTCAATAAAAAAGCCCCTAGGTTTTCCCAAGAAGTTGTAGTAGACCTGCTTGCTATGGACAAGTATTTCATTGAGGAATGGTTCACCAGCATTAGGTTTTTAGGTAGCATTCTTTCTCCACACATCCTTCACTTATATGTTTCTAATAAGCTATTAGCAAGGGAGATTGCCTACCAGACTATGGGAAAGGGCCTGACTAAAGTTCTTAAAAATGGCAAGAAGTCATTATGGCCTACTTCCCTATAAAATGTGGCTCTTGTAATTTAGATAATTTTGTTCATGCTACTAAGGAATCAACACAAATGGAAGCCATCGGGCTTCACACATTTCCTACAAGGTAATTTGATCCAAACAAAGTGGCATACAATGTCACTACAAGACTAAAGCTCAAGGCATACAATCATGTAGATAATTAGCTTGATGATTTGCTACAGTCAACAATTTATGTCACACAAGAACTTGAATGGGCAAAGGCTAGCCTGAAACCCAAAGATTTTCAAAAATTTTAAGAGTTCAAGAAGGAGAGGCTTCAGGTCATTCCATTGCATCTCTTAAAGCCTAAGGATAAGCCTACCCCAAGTAACATTGTCTATAACGCAACACTTATCTCTCAATAGGACTCGCAGGTAAACACTGAGAATATAGTAGACATAGGGAAAGTCCAAGATGTAGACAATACAACTTTGTCGAACAAGAAGCCAACCGAGAAATAAGTAATGGACACTCTAGCCACAGAGACAAGTTCACAAGCCCAACACATTATTTTGGAGCAGGAATGGGATTAATTCAATTAGAAATTGCAAGACACCCTGAAATCTCCAAATGCTCACAAAAAATAGGAATTCAAGTCTCCCCTGAAAATTCATCAAGATACAGAGCCCAAGTCTGTCGGCATATAGTGCACACCCATGGATTAAGAAGCAGCAACATCCCAACATGCTAAAATCATCCCTTCTTTGCCCACATCATAAATTGTTCTAAAAGTGATGGAGATACCTCCACTTGATGTATTTTTTAGACTTCTCCACAAGGCTGTAATCGAAAGGCAATGGAAAAGGAGAAGGGTAGATGCACCCTAATTCTCACCTAGAGATGAGCTAATTGACATTGTTTGGAAGGACATGCCTTTTAATCCAGCCGAGAGCTTGACTATACTGTCACAGTTCATAGGAGCATATGTGTCGACCACTATGGATAAGGCTACTGAGGTGTCTACTCTGCTAAAGGAAAGGGAGGAAAGAATTGTGGAGCTTGAACAAGAGCTCGAGACAGAAAAAGCATGTGCAAACAAGAAAACAACTAGGTAGCTCACATAATTGTAGCAGGACATGGAAGTCTTGAAAAGAAGCCATGAAGCCGACTTATTGGCCAAAACATACAATTTTAGGAATTACAACAATCCTTGGACAGGTACAAGGTTGTTCCTACTATTGAGGAATTCATCAAATAGGCTCTAGAACTAAATGCTCTTCTAGTCAAGTAGAAAGAGTATTTCTTTTAAAAGCTGTCATGCATCACTCCCTAAATGATTACAAGTGAGCAACTCATAGATAGAGCCATTGACTGAAGAATATAGTTTAAATATTTAAACACCAAAATATATGAATTCATTGAATGGTAGAAATCAAAAGAGGGAAAGAAGGCTAATCTACCTGAGTTTGAGGAAACTCACAAAGATAAAATAGGCTAAGCTGGAAGTCATGAGGGAAACTGGAGTATCAAATAGCATCATTAAGGTAGTAAACCATACCTTGTTCTCTAATAATCTCATTAAGGAGGGTAATTCGAAAGAAATGCCTGACTTAACTGCTCTGAGTAGAGGCTGGCAAGAAAAAGAGGGATTCATATTGGAAGTATCTCATAAAGCCACATAGCAAAACATGACCCTCAATTGTTCTGTTCATGCAACTCAAAGGATGTTTCCACCTCTTGCTGATATAATCTTTATAGGATAGCTCAAATCTCATTTTGGGCCACCTCCTCAAATTCAACAAATGATTGATATTTGGGATTTAAAAGACAAGCTAGCCTATAACAAGTCATCCTCCTAGTTCGGTTTAGTTGATCTGTGTTTATTTTTGGAGTTAGTTATCTATGTAAGAAGAGGATTGCTTGAAACCTCCTCAAATTTTGTATAATCCATTTTTGCATACTTAGTTAGAATAGTATTTATACCCTTTTCATGAGTTTAGAGAAGGGTCCATAATTTTATCAAAAACATTTGCAAACAATGCACTATTTTAAGTTTGTGAATGCTTTGGTGAAATGATGGAACATGATCTTATCTTTTAGATATCATACTACTTTCCTTTGTTGATGCACTTCTATATTCTTGGGAGACAATTTGATTTGAATGAAAATTTTTGTCTATGTTGTTTGTGAAATGAGCAGTACTTCATATACCTAGTACTATTATCATGTATGCATAACTTTGTTTACATTTAATTAGTGGCAAAACATTCTTTTCATGAATTATATGTGAGATTTATTGTTTTTGTGAAGCATTAATTACACTTTTGTATTGATGTGATAACTGAGGCTTTGGTTTTTATATATAACTCATTAGACATGTTATATATTTTATAAATTCCTTTGACTAACTATTTAGTGAAAGGAATTAGCTTTTACATTATGATCTACATTTAATTGTGTTCAATCTTTATTATCACATGTTAAAACGATATCTTTGTAGATCACATACCATGCAAGAACACTTGGGTTTATATTAGAATAAGTTAATTTAGATAAATTTCATCATAGAATAGGTCACTTAGATTATCATTATTCTATTTAAAATACACTCATGAACCACCCACTCTCATCTTAAAACTCACATTGGGAAACTTGTCCCATTATCCCAAGTTGGGGCCACCACTTTATATGGAAAAGAAGTTGTCTTAAGGTCCAGAACGGGTGGTTATCCCCCATGTTTTGGTAGTAGAATTCTGAAGCCGCAAAAGTCCACGTAGACTATGGAAATGTTGACCTGTAGGAGGACAGGTGGGAGCCTTCCCAATGCTCACGCTAGGTCTTTGGTAGATATTAGATGTAGGAGTACTTATGTAACTATATGTGGAATTTCCTACTAAAGGAAGGGAAGGCATATGGGATAGGAATCCCTCACTGTAGCTACCACGAAAATTTTGAAGGGGTAACGCCATGGAGCACTTTAATCTGACTCCGATGGAGTGGAAAGATAATGAAGGAGTTCTAGAGGCTAACTAGACCTTTTATACTGATCCACAGTCGAGAAGACTAGCTCGAGAAAGCCTCCACAGTTGGCAGGTCTGACCTTTGCGTAAAGAAAAGAGATCACTTTGAAGGGAATTGCATGAGGTAGAGTTGAATTCCCTTGATTGAGTATAATGGTAAGGAAAAATCATTTTTTTCTGTTGGAGATAAGTGAAGCCCTGACCTTATAGGAAATATTAGGTAGAGTTATCACCTTGCATATTCAAGCTTGAAGCAGGAAGGCTTCCAATTGGAGTTTCTATATTCTCCTCTTACATGAATGGTCAGAGGAAAATAACATGGAATTTTTGTTGGACCCTTGCAACTGGGAGTATGGCGCAATGGATCATTCAAGCTACAGAGGTTAGAGGTTGGGACCATTTGTTTAGTGGTAACAAAATCATATGGAATTTTAACCCTCACTAGTGAGAGGTTGGGAAACTTACCGGTGGAAGAAGGTGTGATAGAGAGGCACGGTGTGCTGACATGACTACCTCGGAAGGTGGAGGTAGGGAATTCAGGATGAAAGCATGACTCGAGCTCATGAAATGCACTGACTCCAAGTCGAATGTTTGGTGTCCGTGTTCGATATTTTGACATGACTAGGCTATAATTTATGGCATCGGGAAGTCGACACATATGTGGTGTTTGTGTGTGGAGAAATGTAGTCACCCTAAGTCTTCCACTTAAACGATTATTGATCGAGCCTATCACATACTGCCACATGGAAAAGAGAGATAGGTGGAAACTATTTCCTATGTGTGAGAGAAATTAAATATAATTCAATAAACCATAAATAAAAATTGAAAAAAATGAAAAGAGATAACTAGATAAAAAGAGAAGCTCACTCTAGAAAATAGGGATTGAAAGTTCACATTCCTATCTCCAACACTATACTATGGGTTTGGATGTGCTAGTGACAAGCCCCTTACTCTATGCAGGAAAAGAGGGTACGTTATATTACAAGCATTTAGCTCATTCTTGGAAGTATTAAGATAAATATGAGGTTTAATGAGGTAGTAAGCATTAGAATGATGAATTTTAGCAAAACTAGAAAAGGTAGAGTAGAATATTTTTGGGCATGTTTGTACCTAAATTAATACATTTGTATGTATGGATGAGAGTTTATTATTACTAAACTTAAATGTAATGGTTGATAGTTATAAATTAAATTCTTTTTCTTGGACATGACTAGTTGTTGAAGGTTAGTGCTAATTAAGAGAAGCTTATCAAAAATCCAACTGCGACATCAAATACCAAGAAGGTAGAAATAGCGAGATTTGAAGAGAATTAGTGTGAATCATGTAAATGGGAAACTACTAAAGATATGGTAGAGAGCAATGAGAAAGTGTTTGAAATAGCAAATAAACCTAGTTCCTCAAAAAAGTAGATAAAAATGGGATTAAAAACTATAGTGTTTGTGTGTGGAGAAATGTAGTCACCCTAACTCTTCGACTTAAACGATTATTGATCGAGCCTATCACATACTGCCACAGGGTAAAGAGAGATAGGTGGAAACTATTTTCTATGTGTGAGAGAAATAAAATATAATTCAATAAAACATAAATAAAAATTGAAAAAATGAAAAGAGATAACTAGAGAAAAAGAGAAGCTCACTCCAGAAAATAGGGATTCAAAATTCACATTCCTATCTCCAACACTATACTATGGGGTTTGGATGTTGTAGTGACAAGCCCCTTACTCTATGCGGGAAAAGTGGGTACGTTATATTACAAGCATTTAGCTCATTCTTGGAAGTATTAAGATAAATATGATGTTTAATGAGGTAGTAACCATTAGAATGATGAATGTTAGCAAAACTGGAAAAGGTAGAGTAGAATATTTTTGGGCATGTTTGTACCTAAATTAATACATTTGTATTTATGGATGAGAGTTTATTATTACTAAACTTAAATGTAATGTTTGAGGAATTTTGTAGTTATAAATTAACTTCTTTTTATAGGACACGAGTACTTGTTGAAGGTTAGTGCTAATTAAGAGAAGCTTATCAAAGATCTAACTGCAAAATCAAATACCAAGATGGTAGAAATAGTGAGAGTTGAAGAGAATTAGTGTGAATCATGTAAATGGGAAACTACTAAAGATGTGGTAGAGAGTAATGATAAAGATTTTGAAATAGCAAAGAAACCTAGTTCCTCAAAAAAGTAGATAAAAATGGGATAAAAAAGTAAAAATAGGATTCCATGGAGAATTTATAAAGATCATACCCCCAACCATCGATGGGAAGACATTAGAGGTTGTTGAGTCATCCCCGTTGAGCACCATTAGATATTTATAATTATATTTATCTTATATGGAATTGAAATCCATGTTGGATACATATGAGTTTCAGGGTAAGGCTTCCCTATTATGGGATGAAATCAGAATAGTTGATAATCTAGAAGGAAAATAAACTAACTATGAGGTGTCTTAGTGACTATTGAAAGGGAAATATTTAATTGAATGTTATTTTGATGATCATCCTAAATAAATTCATAATTAAATAATAGGTAAAATTTAAACAAATGAACTGATAACCAAATTTAGCCATTTATTGTGCTATATTCCATACGTTATGCAAGAGAAGGAAAAAGTACAAGATTCCTTGAACTATGTTCAACCCTCATTTAAAGAGAGAATCAAGTATGATAATCATAATAACATGGACAAGGTAATTAGACAACTAAAATATATTAACAATATGCCCAATAGAGGATGAAATTATGAAACCTTGGTCTAGCAAGAAAAATGATAGAATGACTCAAGGAGGAAAAGGTAGAAAATATGGGTTGTTTAAATAGTCTGGAAAAAATAACCAGATATTGAATATGAGTAGAAATAACAACTTAACATTTATGGTAGAAAACCATCCTGAATATGGATCAAAATAAGTGGAAGTCGTCAAAATGGATAATGATAAGGACATGGAAACCCTAAAGTTTTGGGGTTGTAGGGAACCTATTTTGTTGTAGAACTATCATTTCAATAGTCTGTCCATCCAAAATTTATATCAACTGCAAGAGGCTTCTATAGTCAATGATGTAGAATGGAACATGCCCCACATTAATGTAACCATAGAAGGATGTGATGTAGACAACATGTACAAAATGGTTGAAATTGGTGGTACCATTCTTAACCATTATATTTATGTACTGATATATCCTAGTTCCTAGTTCTAGACTGTGTTATGTTAGCCCCAAGTAGTAGAAAAATCCAAATTAAAGTGTGAAAAATATCGGAATGCATGGCTTGTTTAGCTCAAAAAGGGAGAAAAAAGGTTACAAATTGGGTGAATAGATGTCTAGCGTCTTTAAATGGAATTCAAACCACGATAAAATTGAATATATTTCCTGTGTGCTCTGATGTTGTTTTGATAAGGATGGATTAGTTAGAAGGAAATCAAGAGATTATCAATTACCTGGATAAAATTGTTACCTGTACAGTAAAAACGCAAATGGGTAAGTTATAGGGGGAATACCCAGACCTATCTCTATGCGAGAAATATCATCAATGTATTTAAAAATGGCTGCAAAAAAAATATGTCGACTTTTTCTATCCAAGTATAGGATAATCCATTAAATAAATAACATAAATCTATAGTTGAATTACAATTCATTCAAGGTTATCTAGATGTGTTTTGAGACAAAACTCTCGGTTTTCCACCAAAAATATTGATATATTTTTCCATGGAGTTAGTACCAAGAGAAGCTCTAATATCGAAATTACCTTATTGAATGAGTGTACTGAAGTTGATGGAGTTAAAAATGTAACTAAAAAATTTCTAAATAATGGTTATAATTGACCGAGTGTGTCACTTTGGGGTGCACGAGTCCTTTTTGTTAAGGAAGAGGACATAACTTTTATATTGTGTATTTATTATCATTAATTCAACAAGTTGAGCATTAAAAATATGTATCCCCTCTGGAGGATGGATTATTTTTTTGATCAAGTTAAATAGGAAAAAATGTTCTCAATGATAGACATAAATATAGTTATTAGTAGATCAAGGTTAAGAAAGATGACATACGGGAATCAACCTTTCCAGAAAGATATGGTCATTATGAATTCACAATAGCTCCCTTTGGAATTATAAACATAGTCACTATGTTCGCTCGTTTGATGAACAATATGTTTAGTTTTTTTCGGATAATTTTTATTACTAATATTTATCGATGATGTATTAATACATTTCAAGACCCTAGGGGAGAAAAAATAGAAATTGTAAATAGTGTTAGAGACCCTATATGAACATGAATCATATGGTAGATTTAGGAAGTGTGAAGTTTACGAAGACAATATACAACATGTGGGCCATATAACATCAAAATAGGGCATAACAGTGGACCCTGAGAAAGTGAAGGCCATACTTCACTAGCTGGTCTTGAAAGAGGAGGTGCATATAAGGATATTTGTGGGAATTATTGGTTATTACCAAAAAATTATTGATGGACTTTCAAAGATAAAATATCCCTAAAGCTCCTTACAAAACATGGGAGTGATGTTTGAATGGATGCAAAGATGCTTGAAAATTTTGAAAATATAATACACATACTATTGGTAGAACTTGTGTTAAATATAACAGATATGGATAAAAAAAAATATGTGTATTGATGCTTTTCGGGAGGGTCTTGGAGGAGTATTGGTGCGGCAACAACATGTGGTGGCCTATGAGTCTCAAAAACTGAAGGCACATGAAATGAGTTATGAAATCTATGATCTGGAACTAGTAGCAATTATTCCTTCCATTAATATGTGGAGATATTACCTAGTTCGTAAGAAATTACATTTAACTATATATCATATAAGTTTCAAATGTTTTTCCAATAAAGTTGACATAAATGCTAGGAACACTAGGTTGATGACATACTTAAGTGAATATGATTTTTCCTTAAAACACATAATGAGAAAGGATAAAAAGTGGAATATGCTTTGATTTGGAGTCTAAAAATATTACATGAGATAATGGTAAGAAACATCAAAATATATATTGTTGAAAAAATAAAAAGGTAGAATTAAATAATTAAAATTATAATCTAATTCATCATAGTTTGAGAAGTAAAATTACATAAAGAAAACTATCATAAAAAGAAATCAATGAAAATAAATTGTTCGTATATAAAAATAGACTTCATATTCCAAATGAATATGAAAATGAAATATTAATATTCACTAAATATGACAAAAAGACATACGTAGTGCATCTGAGGAATCAAAGAGTTATTTTAACACAATATTTTTTTTTAGGCTAGGAATGAAGGGTGATATTGTTGAATATTCTGAAAAGTTTCAAGAATGTGAGTTTTTTAAGGTAGAGCATCAATATCCTGAAGGAATATTGAAACCCCTACATATAACATAGTGTGAATAAGAGGTAATATCGTTTTATTTTATAACTGGATTACTTAGAACTAGGATACAACACGACCCTATCATGGTAGTTATAGGCATGTTAACTTATGCATCTCAATTTATCCCTACATAGTCTACCTACAAAGCTACATAGAAGGAAAATTGTTTTGTTAGAGAAATATTCCAACTTCATGGAATACCTAAGATAATGATATTTTACAGGGATGTAAAATTCACTTCAAATTTTTGGAAAGCCTTGTTTGCTGGAATGGGGACAAAATTAATGTTCAGCACTTGGTACCATCCAAAAATTCATGGGAAAATGGAAAGTGTCAATCAAGTTCTTGGGGACATGATATGCATGTATGTTATGAATTATTCCACTAGGTGTGAGTATTATTTACACATGGTGGAGTTCTCTTATAATAATGGTTATGAGGTGTCACTCAAAATGAGCCCCTTGAAAGCTCTATATGGGAGGAAATGTCATGTCACTTTGAATTGGTGCCAAATAAAGGAAAAACTTATGTTACGACCATACTAGGTGTAAGAGATGTAATAAGTGGTTAAAATGATGAGAAATAATTTGAAAACTTCTTGGGGTAGATATAAATGTTGAGCTGATCTAAAATAAACACATAAGTAGTTTGAAATTGGGGAACATGTTTATCTTAAAGTAAAACCTAGGAAGAGCTCCTTTGGGAAGTTACTCTATGTTCTTCCCATGGTTTTGTGGGCCATTTAAGATATTTACTAGGGTAGGTATGATGCACTTTTTGCTAGCACTAACAGCTCATATTAAATTCATAATGTATATCTCTTGTCTCTCTTAAAGAAATATACATGACCTAACCTATATAGTTGATATGAATGTTGTGTAGGTCAAACCAAAAGAATAATTCCATACTCGACCACCAAAAATATTGTACTAGAGCAATGGTATACTTTGAAATCGATCCATCACCAAAGTTAAAGTGCAATGGAGGCACTTTTAGTCATGGGAGCCCACCCAAGAAATCGAAGTTGACATCAGAAAATTATTTCCAATGTTATTGAAGCAATTATGGATTCCTAGATTTTACACCAGGGAGAATGTCACTATTAAGGGGGGGTGAGATGTAACACCCATAGAAAAGGTTACCATATGACTTTTGATTTAATTGTTGCCTAAAAAAATAAAAAAAAATGTGATAAATATGTTGATGTGAATATTATTTTCATTAGGAAAAAAGAATTTATTTTTCTATGAAAATCCTCTCAGAAATATGTTAAAGGCTAAAATGAGATATTAACCACTAAATAGAAGGTATAAACATTTAAAGTTAGTTATGTTTGGAGGTGGAAAAAAAAGAAAACGAAAAAAAGAGAAAAAAGATTGTCTTCTGCCATTTTTCTTCTTCTAGGGCTTTATTCAAGGAAAACAAAGTAAACCAAGACAACTTTATAGACCAAACCAAATTTAGTTATGGTTTGAGTGAAAATAAATATATTGGATTCCTTGAGGGATAAATATAGCTACCTATGAAAACATTACTAGTGGGAGAGAAATACTGGATGAACTTATAAAGTTAGTATGACATTGGTAAGGGTTTAGGAGGTGTGATCTAATGTTGACTTTTAGATGGTTTTTTTTCACAATTAACAACAGGATTGGGGGGAACACGAAAGATACATTAGTTTAAGGTTTCCTGGAACTACAATTCTTTAGCACATTGATGGAAGGATTAAGGGCAATATTAGCTTTAATGTGGTTGCAAGCATTAGATCTATGAATGTTAGAAAAAATGAAAAAAGGTAGAGTAGAATATTTTTGTACATGTTTGTAGCTTAATTAGTACATGTTTATGTGTGGATAAATTTTTATTGTTACTGAAATTAAATGTAAAGTTTCAGGATTTTGGGAGTTATAGATAGACTATGTTACACAGATAACATAAGCGTGCACAGGTTTTAGGACAAGATTCCTTTTGATTAAGGTTTAAAGTTTCAAAGAACATTATAGAGATTTTCTAGGTAACTAAAATTTAAAGAAGAACATGAAGGGTTCACGAAGGACATAATTGATTTTCTTGGAATGAAAATATTGTGGCTTCAGAAAGTTTTACTCTAGACTTGTGGTTAAAACAAAAGGGGTTAATAGATAAGGAGAAGACACACTAACTCATGTATACATATTATAGATGTACATATAGATATTGATAATTTATATATATGTGATGTTATATATATATAATATATATATAATATTATTGATATATTATATATATATATATATATTATTATATATACTGGTATATATGGCAGGAATGAATAGATTATAAGGAAGACTGTGAGGAGAAATAACTCGTCCTCGAGTTTAGCATGTTCATTCTTGATTCAGAGAGGGTTTAGCACATAAAGGAACAACAATAGTGCCCTGTTAAAGGGGTGCACTACATATGTGGACTAGACATACATATTCATATATTTTATATGAAGAGAATTAATTAAAATAAACATAAAAATAACAAAGACAATTTCTGGATAAAAAAAATTGTAACTTTGTTTCAAGATAAGCTACCTTAAACAAAATATTTATAGATAATAAAAAGCGAAAGAATGAAAATATATTTAAATGCAATAAAAAGTGAAATAATTCATAATCGAACATTTTGCTAAAAAATTACAGACAAAAATATTAAGAAGAAAAGAAATATTTGAGTGATTCTTTAGCACATAAAATACTAAGAGAATGTCATGTAAAATTTGTATCTAAGTATATGTGCTTTAAGATTCATGTTAATAACAATAAAATATTTTCACCTTCTAATTTAACTGTTAGGGTTAGGCCCCAAAATCTATACTAAAGTAATGAAAAAATCAACCATATCAGGAAATACATGACCAATATTTATATACGATACTGTGCTAAATTTATGGAAATAATGTGAAGGGAAGAAACGTTTGATATAAACCCTCAGGCCTCAACTGACTTCAAAACAATAAATTACTTGGGCACAAAATTACAATAGCGTCAAATGGAAACCCTCATGTCGGTGCTCTAAAATTTAAATAAAAATATTTCTTTACATTCATATATAAGATATGCCATGGCTCTCATAATTTGATTCTCAAAATCTCAACAAAAATTAACTTACGATCAAAATAAGGTTTGACTATAAACATGGACCAGGGTTTAATAATCATGATAACATTGAAGGAAACTAAATTTCATTGTAATAAAAAGAACATGAAATGAAATTGAGAGATAAAGAAGAACATGGTTCCAATTCTATATAAACCATATGGTAGTACAACCCTTTCCAAAACCTATGCCATGTAAATTTGATAAATTTGACAGAATTGGCATTCACTGGCCATAGATGCAAGGAGAAAATAACTAGAATGATATGGTTTCGAAAGTATACTTGTGCACAAATGAAAAATGAATGTTGTTGTATTGTTGGGAAGCCAAGCAATGAAGGGAAACAATAAAAAAGAATATAATGTTTAGAAACACCGGGTGGAATTTGAGATAGAAAATATTGAAGACTAGCAACATGAAATAAGATTTGTAAACAACCAAATTACCTTAGATTTTTCTCCTAATAGTTACTGGAGAATTTTGAGATAAAACCCCAAACTCTAGTACCATGACATTATGCGGATGGAAGAAACCCTCATGGGAAAACAAATTGTAATCCTTGTCAACAACTGTTACCCTAAAATATGAGGATTTTTCTTAAAATAATAGCTTCAACACCTAATTCAAAAATATTGAATAGTAATAGGGAAAGAATTTGTAACTTGAGTAATTACCAAAGAGCCCAAGACAAGTATTACATCAGAGTAGGGAGGCTTAGGGAATCCAACAATGTCAACCCATTGTTTCATTCACAGGAACACTAAATTAGGAACTAGGTGGAAATATATTAGGTTTTGATGAAAAAAAAAATCACAACCCTCCATTTTGTTAGAAACATTGAAAATAAATGAGACCCCATTGGCGAGACTATGTAGGATAATTACCCTAACCCTTTCCTTGCTAATCTCCAACGTTCAATATCAAGATTCAAACTCAATTGTTGTAAGTGAAAGCTACTAAGATTTGCTTGAGAAAGACAAATGTCTATGAAATGTTTCCATATTGCTTGTCATCCCATCAAATTAGTAGCCAATTAGAGTTTTGGTTCATTCCAACACAACACAAACTAGCATATTAAACTATATAATCTTTGAATATATCTATTATATATATTATATTTATTTATATATATTTATATATAATATATATATATATGGAAATTTCTGTATGTGCGTTTTCTCGCATCAAAACAATAAATGAGCACTATGATGTACATACAATATGAAATGAGACATATAGGTATATCTTATTTATATTTGACTTAAAAACTATGACACACGCATACACACACATACATTTTAGCAAACAAAGGTTCAAGTGTTATGTGGTTCACAACAACTATATCTTATATTTGGGATAATGTATTATTTACATAAGGGTCATAATTCTATATGTTTAGATTATATATATATATATATATATATATATATATATTATTGTATATATATTATATATATATATATATAGATAATATAATTTGAAGTACTTGAGTACGCATATGAATGTAGGAATAAAGATTGTGGAAACACAAGAACTATATTAAAATTAACATGAATAGATCATATACAGAAAACCAAACTTTTATGGTGTAATATACGAGAAGTTTATTATAAGTATCGATTAGAACAAAAGGAATAGACTATGGAATGTTGTAATAGTATAGGAAAGGAATTTTTTGGTTGTGTATTGGAGTGATTGTGTGTTTATGCTATTACACAGGTAACTTATATGGTCGAAACAATAAAGGAAATGAAATTAATAATTGGAGATATTTTTTTTTAATATTAATGTGTAAATTTTCATATCAATGGGTTAAGTTTACTACCTCAAAGGAGGGAGATGTTACATATGGTATCATAGCATAACACGTTTCAATAATGTAACCTTTGATATAACTACATTGTTATTAACTAAACAAATGTTTGTTTATCCAAAGAAAGAGAGAGAGAGAGAGAGAGAGAGAGAGAGAGAGAGAGCACAAAATAAGTTAATCAAGACACACACAATGAATGAAGCAAGGGGGGGAAACCATATATGAGAAGACGAGGTTTATGTACAACTTGGAGAGTAGGTGCAGGTTCCTAGTATGGAGCTATTAGGTATGATGAAAACTTTATATATGGAACAAATAAATCTGCATACAAGACGCGAGTAGTTTTTGAATACCAATCCTAAAAAAGATCATCTTATAAAAAATGTAGCTAAAACATAAAATCCAAACTAGGTAGGGAGAGTGAGGGATGAAGAGAATTAGGGTGAAACTTCTATAGGGAAAACCACTAAATAAACTGCAAAAAGTAAAGAGGAAAAATATGAAGGGGCAGAGTAACATAGTTCCTCAAAAATGTAGATAAAACCAGGGAAGAAACTCAAAATAGAACTTCATGGAGAATTTACAAAGATCAAAACCTCAACCTTCAATAGGGAGATAGATAAGGTCTTTGGGACACGGATGGTCAACTATTAATCAATATATGCAATTATATGGCTCTTCTATAGAATTGAAGTCAATATGGATGCTTATCATTTGTAGGGGAAAGCTTCCTTATGGTGGGAGGAAATGAGAACGATCCATGATATGTAAGGAAAAGTGATTCACTCGGAAGCGTTTCAGTGAATGTTTAGAAGGAAATATTTAATGGAACATTATTTTAATGAAAATGCTAATATATTTCATGATTTGAAACTAGATAAAATGTTAATGGATAAGTTGGTAACCAAAATTACCCATTTATTGCACTGTGATCCAACCTTACATATTAGAAGGAAAAAGTTCAACATTTCTTAAATTATCTTCCACTCTCATTTAAAGATAGAATCAAGTATGATAGTATATGAACTATGGACGATGTATTTGGAAGGCTCAAATATGTTATCAACATGACAAGAAGAGGAACGAAAGCCTAAAACATTTGTGTGAAAAGAGAATTGATAAAATTACCCATGGAGGAAAAGTTGGGAAATATCTATTATTTAAATTGTTTATAAAAAGTAACCAGAGTTATAATTGGAGCATAAATAAAAATCAAGCATCCAAGGCACAAAACCAACCCCAAGCTAGATCGAAATAGGTGAAAGTTAGCAAAGGGGGTAATGGTAAGAATAAGGAAACCATAAAGTATTTGGGCTGCAGAGAAATTGTTAATGGCGTGACTAGTAATATACCACACATTAATACAACCTTGTAAGCACACCAACATGACCATCAATCCACAATGATGGAAATTTAAGGTACTATTATTAACCAAAAGTTTTATATATAAATAGATGATACTGTTGGCTACAGTAATTTTAGCCCTGTTGGGTGCAAGAATTGTGGTCAAGCAAACTCCTTCAACACTTAATTGTCAATCTGGGGGTTTTGTAAACTCAGAGACGAAGCACATGAAATGCCAGAAATGATGTGAACTTTTCGAAATTCTGTTCCTACTTCCTTAATTGCAATATTGCAGAATCAAAAAGAAAATATCACCCAAGAATTTACACCAAAGATATTCTAGTGCTGGAATATGAAAGAAAGTACTTTTGCAGGAAAATAAATAAAAGGAATTCTTAAAACCTCTTGCAAACAAACTTTCTTCAATGAAAATTTAAATGTATGTTTATCTTTAGTATAGTTATGTGTCGGGTTAATAATTGGATCCTTTAAGATATATGAAACTTATAGATATTCCTCCCTGTACTAATTTATTATTCCTATACTTTTGCAGTGTTCTTGCACTAACATCAAAAGAAATCTTAGGTGTTGGGAGTATATTTTACACTTGTACTGAAGATTTATGTCTTTATGCAAGAACTTCAGGTCTCAAAGCTAGAGCACTTTGTTCCTATATCAGGAGAACAACTCATGTACTGCGACAGAGGTTCCTACACTATGTTTTCCAATCCTTCGTTGAAGAAAATAAAGAATGTTTTAACTAGGAAAAATACCTTGCAAAGGCGAAAAAATATTCATAATAAATTCCTCAAATGGAAAGCTTCTTCAACTAATATTAATGTTTAAAACAAGAATTAATTCCCAAAGTCAAATCGCACTCTTCTTTAATTAAGGAACTTTTGCATGTAATCTAATAGATCATTTAATTATGACAACAACCTTAAATCTTGTGACAATTGTTGTGTGTGGAGCCTAATTATCTTTTGTGTTCAAAGGTCTTAGCTAGATGTAGACCCCGGGAAGATTGTACACCACTTTGAAGCTAAAAATAGATGTAAAATTGGCTTGTAAAAGTCTACTAATTTCTAGTCAATTTGGGTCGTTCATTAGGTAGATGATATGAGGGTAGAAGTTATGTTTAATTTCGGTTTTTTTTCCCTAGAAGGCAACCCCTCACTATATATGAGGGAATTGTATTGCATCCATGTATAACTATATTCTGAGTGAGGAAGAGAGAGGTGATTGAGAGATAAGAGGGTGTTACAGCGGATCTGTTGTAGGTTGTATCTCTCTAGTTTGCTGGATAATCTAAAAGGAAGGATTGGTTGTTTCTTTGTGTATGTAGCCCAAACTAGGTTAACCACATATATCTATGTCTCTTTTTTATGCATTTTCTGGGTTTATATTTCTGAAATATTTTATGTGTTCCATTGCTCTGTAATATATAATTTTCTAAGAACAAATATCCACATGAACTGATATGCATTCATAACCTTTATGAATCATTACGCATCAATAAGATCTTTCCTAAATAGCATAAACTGCAGCAACATGTCGGTGTGTCATAACATCATTCAGTTTCTGATTATCAGAAGTGTGCTTAATTTAAAATATCAAAAGACCTTCAGTATAGAAATCACACTATTTAGAATCGCATTAAGAGTTAATAAAACTCACGCTCTTCAAGATTGCATTAAGACTTATCAAATAAAAACAAAAGATTATTACATTTAATTAACTGGAAGAATCAATATGTGAAATTGTACATGTAGTAGGGTAGGAATGTGTGCTTGCACGATCCAGGAAGAAAATGAGATTAAAATTTGAAGAAGGAAATGATAATATTAAACTTCAATCGAACTCGCACACCACAAATATGTCACTGTGTAATGAAATCAGATTTAAACATTGCAGAAAGATAAAATAAACATATTTTTACTTCACACATTACATTAAAAATAATTAACACACCTTAATAAAAAAAAGGGGAACACGAGGGAGAATGAGCTAGGTTAGATGGGCCCTAGCCAACCAACTCGTGTCCCTGTTTAGGAAATGTAAAGACCCAGCTCTTTAATAAACACATCAACACAGCTTTATAGTGCAAGATTGAGAAATCGTGGCGTAGTTCCTTTCTATTAATGATAAACAAATATAGATCATTAATTCAAATCCAACCCAGAACGAGGGTGATACAAGAAAAATTAAGAAAGGATAGAACCATAGTATCCTTCTTATATCTATCACTCGCTAAAATTTCCTATATGAGTCCTATATTTTATAAATTCATTCAAGCCTGTGGCCGTAACCAAATTACAACAAGTATTCCAATCTGAGCCTTTCATATATAACAAAATAACAATAACAACTCATGCTAAGCCTTTCGGTTATAACAAAATGTTATTCTAGGTATTAAGCCAGTCACCTAATCTCCACCATATCCTTGGTTTTCCTCTATGCTCGTAGATAAACTCAATTTAATCATTCTAGACCAGGGTGTCTGCATGCAGTGGTGAGCTATTGCAATAGTTGAAGATTTTCTAGCCGTGCAGGAATCCTACCTACACTTGAACATGCTAAGATGTCGATTAATTCATTTTCTATCAAATACTGATAGGAAGAGAATTATTAGTTGCAAATATTTAAAGGCATAAAATCTATGAAAATGATTAATTAATAACATTTGTAACCATTAAACATGAAACATAAAGCTTAGTGCAGGAGGGGACACAATTCTTGGACTAGTGCAAGAGTAAGGGGATTTGCAAGGTTAAAATAGAGGTATAAGGTTATGGTTTTGAGGGGAAAAAGGGTGGAAAAATGAAACAATTTAGCCTACAAACATCCTCCCCTCCTTAATTTGTTGTGGTTCCACTCACAACCTTTACCTGCTGCAAAAAAACCAAGACAATAGGGGCTGCTTTTAATTCTAAACTTATATACTAATCTCTTCGTCCATAATTTTGAATTCCTGCTTCAAATATTTTTGAGTTTCTTGGTCACCTTGTTAAGACTTTCATAACCCTTCAAAGCCTGATACCTCCACATCTTAACTTGTCAGTTTTGTTCCTTCACCTCCCCTGCCAACTCTGAATTTGCTCGTTTCTGCTCTGTTTTTTGCTATTTCATGGCTTGGTTTAGCACCTCCAATCCATAAACATGTTTCTTCAGTTCTTATATCCAACTGTTCTAACAAAGGATGGATTTCTCCACTCTCAATTCCTAGGGCATAGACGTTTTAGTACTTTATTCTAAACATGTTCCCTGCATTTTTACCTTATCATGGGTTTCAGTACCTTGCTCCTCTGAGTTATTAAGGGCTTCAATACCCTACTCACCTATCTCACCAGAGGTTTGAGTACCCTTCTCATCAAAATTGTTGAGGGTTTCAACACCTATCTCATTCATCAGATCAAGGATTTGATTACCCTTATCTTCAAAATTATTCATCGTATCAAGGGTTTCAATACCCTACTCTTTAAAATTGTTGGGGGATTCACCACCTTGTGCCCTCTCACTCATTTGAATGTCTATCAAGTCCTTATTTGTACTCAACATCACCTTTCTTTTGTTTATTCTACCAAAGAGGGCCAAGAAGGGTGTGTTGTCTTCTTTCTCCACATAGTCACCATCAACCACTGTGTGAGTCGTTCCCTCAAGAAGAACCTAAATATTATCTTTACGTGGTGAAGTGGCTGACAAGTCATCCAAAAATGTAGGAGTAGATGTCTGAACATTACCTGCCCTTTAGGACGAAGTTCTTTGCCTGACTAACCTCTTGGTCTCAGTAGGACGCAGGGTAATCGTTTTTTATTTCTCATTTTTTCCTACACTCCTCTTCTGAGCTGACTTCAATTTTTCTACAGTCTTCTTTTGAGTCGAATTCTCTACACTTTTCTTTTGAGTTGATTTATCTATGCTCCACCCTCATGACTCCTTCAAGAACTCCTCCCAATTCACACTTCTAGCTTCTAGCTCTTTCTAAACAAAAATTTTGATCAACCCATTGTGATATAATTTGCATGTAAACTGATTGGATTTTCCTATATGAACCGCTTTCACCATATTTTCTAAACTTCTTGGAAAATACTATGAGAAATTCATGAGCTTACTAGAGTCAAAATGTAAGAGTAGGCGTAGGTCGTAGAGGAAAGTTAGTGAGTAGCAACCCTCACACGTAAGGAACTTCTACAACACAAATAAGAGATGTTTCCACTTCCCTATCATTGTGTTCCACTAGAGGCCATTCTTCTAGACCACCTTCTAATTTGGGTTGACCATGAACTGGCACCACAGTTTCTTTTCTAACTTGTCCTTCTTGAACTATTTCTCCCCCACTGCTGGTAAACCTGTAGCCAAAGATCTTGATTCTTTGGTTACTATAAATTCTAATGAACGAACCTTGTCTTTGATGCCATTGAAGGTCTGGGCAAATTTTATTGCCATAACTGATTGAAGCCCATCGAACTTCTGCAAGAACAGGAGGGACCCATATTCCTACAACATTGCAAGAATATTCATGTACTCAGTTGTCTGGTCCATCTCTATGGATTGTGGCTCAATCGTTACAAATGCTATGTTTGTTAAAATTCACCCACTCTCTATTTTAAAATTATATCATAGCAAAAAGAACTTAAATGGTGATCGACCTACACATACACTGTTATATCAACCATTTCCTGAAAGGTCATGCTTCATTATTAAAATTAGATGGATGTGAATGTGAATTAGTGCAAGTACATACAGGTGATGATGATTGGGAGAGGTGGCGATTTAGACAATAATTTGACACAACAGTCATGGAGGGCTAGACATGGACTGAGGCTATTATTTTCAAGTGATTTGTTTTCCAACAGAAGGTGAGTAGTGAATTTTGGGAGAATCGTACCACTCTGCATTTACTCCATCATTTCACATAAGGTGTGCTTTAGTACTCATTGAAATTATAATCTTTCATAACCTAAAATATCCTTGTACTTAAATGATTTCTTCCTAATTTATTAAGTGATGAAACAAAGCATTAATCATACTATAAACTGAATGTCATGATCTACAGGTGGTACAATTTCTCTTCCTGTAGAGAGGTTCATGAAACAGAAGATAAGCTTCAACACACATTTTTCACCAAGTGTTCCTGAACCAGAGCATGCGTTTTTGAATTGGGTGCACCCAACAGTGAGGATTCCTGCACTAAATTATGCTTATACTTGATGTGCTTACATCAACCATGCATGCACCAGGCATGATTTCACTTTAGACATGCTTGCACTAGTCATGCCCACAATGAATCAGCTTTCACTTTAAACACGCATTCCTGCACTAGGGATTTTTGAGGTGTAATAGGAGCCAAAAAGGAATTTTGATATAATAGAATTCAGATAATCGATAAAAAAATATTTGTTTTATATACAAAGGAGATTTTATTCGCTATTATTTTGTGTTAACATATGCCTTCCAATCTGATTTATGAGTTCACATCAGATCATGTAATCAATCCATGAGGGAAAAAAAGAAGTGGGAAAAAGGGTAAATTTTTAGAATGGGAAGGAAATAAAAACAGTGAATTCAAGAGTGAAACCACCAAGGGGGATAAATCAAAAGAGGATTTCAGGAAAAAAAGTTCAAGGGAAAAGAGGGAAACACGAAATTAGATAGTGAAATTTCGTTGAAGAAAGAGATGGTAAACGTTTTGGGATAAAAATAAGAAAATAAGGGGATTTTTTTTTTTTTAATGGGTATATAAGAAAGGATGAATTTGACCTGATATCTAGTTGCATGGTGCTAATCAATAGAATAAATGCAATAGGAATTGAGTGTTTCCTAAAACAAATATTTTCGTACAAGCTATCCCAAACTTGGATAAGTGTTCGGTTCCTGTACTTCATCCTCCTTCTTCTTCGTGAAATTTCACACATCAAAAGGCAAGAAAATTTTCCATTTTATTAGAATTGATATTCCTGCCAGCAAGTTGCTTTTCAGGTTGATCCTTCTGCAATCATGTAAGTAGAACTGCTTTTCACAACCATATGAAAAATTCTTTTTCATTTTCTTTTTAATTATTTATATAGTTTTTTTGGATTTTCCTTAATTCTTTTTCAAGAGAGAAGAAATCGTATTACAATAGGCTGGCATAGGTACCTACAAATTGATGTTCAGACTACTGGTACACTTTCTGTCTGAACTCTTCCTTTGTTATGGGTTGAAAATATACTTTAAGCCTATGCCCATTCAGAAGGAAAACTTAATATCACCCACCGGTCATTTTTACTTCTATAACCCCATTGTCAAAGACTTGAATCACCTCATACAGTCCCATCCAATGAGTATGGAACTTCCCTTTAAAATGTTTAAATCTAGAATCATAGAGAAGTACCCAGTCACCAAGTTGGAACTGTTTTCTCCTGACAAACTTATCGTGCCACTTCCTGTGTTTTTGTTGCACAAAAATATTTTTTTGAACAACATCCCTTAGAAAATCATCAAATTCGTTTAGTTGCAATAGATGCTATTGTTTTGCTTCGAAGATATATAGACTAAACTAGACTATAGTCCTAAAAGTCCTTATCTGAAATTCAACGGTTAATAGAAATTATCTTCTATACACCATATCGTATGGTGTATGTCCCATGTAGTTCCTCCAATTGGTTTGATAAGCCCACAAGGCTTTAGGCTACTGACTAGCCAAATCCTTCCTATGCATGTTTACTGTTTTGGTGAGGATGGATTTGATCATCTTATTTTTGGATTACACTTGGCCATTTGCTTGCGGGTGGTACGGTACAAAATCTTATATTGATTCATGACTTCTTGTACCAAGTTAGAAACAAGTTTTAGTCCAATGTTAGAAACAATTACTCTAGGTGTTAAAAATAATACTAAGAGGGGGGGTGAATCGGTATTAGCAAGTCAATAATATTTCTTTTTACAATCAGATTTGTATACGCTACTTCAGTTAATGAAGCTTACCTATATACCCAATTGTTTTTATGAAAACTAGCATATATCCTGAAGACTTATAATTTAGTTAATTCATTAGATGTTGATATTTAATCTGTGTATCAGAACCATATAACAGTAACCAGGTAAAGTAAAAATAGAGAAAACAACCACACACAAGAACACAAGATATAAGGTGGAAACCCAATGTGGGTGAAAACTACCAACTGTAATTTGACTCTATCTTCTTTTAATAAGAAACTTCTTTTTACAATATTTCTATACTGGTTCAGTCTTATACCATTACACAGGCTTCTACCTACAGAAGGCTACAACCTTCTCTTGTTCTCCAGCTTCTACTAGAAGGGAGCTATAGCCCCCTTAGCTCTTGTACTAGTTGATGTACTAGTACATAGGTGCTGAGGTACAAAAGGCTACAACCTTCTGCTTTCTTCTAGGCACCACATTTTATAAATCTTCAGACTGGATCCATCAATAACATTAATCAAACATCAAATATATCTACATCAATTAATCTCCTTTGCACCAACCAAAACTAAATCAAACAATCACTTTTCTGAATGTTATCACCAGAACATAGTAACAATAACCAGAACCCAATGCAAAACCCAGAACACTATAACAACAAATATAAGTAGCTAAAACATATTTTATGAGATGTACACTACTTCAATTTGTTGAACCTGCGTTCATACATACTTTACTCAAGGCAAACCTGCATATACGCTATTTTGAAATGCTGAACTAGCATGTATATGCACCCTTGCTATAATGAACCTTCGTACAGATCTGTGAAAGATGATTTATCCTTTACAATTATTCAAATATCATTTATACCCATATCATCAGATTATAGATTACGGCAAGAGCCAATTATAAAAGATCAAAACCACACAAAGATGCTTCTCTTCAAGCCTAAATATATTGACCTATCAATAGAACTTATCCTTCTTCAAGCACTTAGGTTCTTCCTTGAATCAGATCCAGCTATGGACCATAACCCAATGACAAGTAGTTTAGATCTTGCTCTTCATTAGATATTAAATACTTGAGTGCCTTTGCCTAATGATCTCCTTCTCCTTTTATAGTCTTAGGCTTTATTGAATACCATGGTCCAAAACCACTTAGATGCAATACCTGGGATCGAATAGCCAGGGTCAATACTTTGGTCAAGATACCTCAGATCAATACCATAGGTCAAAATACCAAGGACCAAATACCATGGACTAAAACCAAGTTTTCCAACATGTATGTGCTTTTCCTTGCGTGAAAGTGCATGTATAAGCATACATGCCTTTTTGTCTGCAAGACTGCGTGTATACCTCGCTTGGTCAAGGGGAACCTACATATACTTTTTTTTTCTTTCATTCTGTGAGCCTGAACTATGATCTGTCACTTGAGTGAGTTGCCATCAAGGACAACACCTATGTCATAGCGCCAAACTTGTGTCATAATGCCAACAATCTTCCCCTTTGGACTTGATGGCAACCCCAAGTCACTATCTCCCTTCTTCATCAAGAGCAAAGGGTTATGCCCCCCTTGAGTACATGCTAAATTCACTGATATGCTCAAGTGAGTTGTTCATGCTCCCCCTGAGTGTAAGCAAAGTCTAAAAAAAAATGTTCTATAAGAAGAACATGACTCTATGTATCATAGATGACCTTCCTATCACCAAAGACTTATACATACATCCATCTCCCGACCAAGTGTGGATATCCCAAGATTGACTCATCCGCTAAACCAAGTGGGGATACACCAAAAGTTTATACATGGTATTACATCATCCATCCCACGCATAGTCGGGAAACAAAATAGGTCATTACATGACCTTGATAATAAAATATAGATATGACATAGAGACATAATATCTAAAACAAGACTCGGATAGTCATCAACAACTATCATTAGCAGCATCTATCAATCACCATCCAGACCAACGGCCATGATATCCCTTCTGCACCTAATCTACCTAAAAAAAAAACAACTGCAAAATGGTACCAAGATCTTCTAAGATAATGGAAACAATGCATTATTAGAAGTATATGCTCCCCCTGAACTTGTGCCATATGATCATTGTCAGACCCATATCAGACTTGTTTCATCCTGAGTCTGTCCCACTATTATTCTTCAAATCAATATATATGCGACTGTATCCACAGAACCCAGCGTATGTATGCGGATACATTTCATGAAAGTCGTGTACAACCACTTTCCTCCGAAATATATAAGTATCAATTACATGATGATGCATCAACTATTCCCAGCTTCTGTCTGAGGTTTTCAAATGTCTCTCTGGGCAGTGGTTTCTTGAATATATTAGCAACATGTTACTTGGAGGGAACTGTAGGTTTTAACCCTGTACGGAAATTAATTACATACGAATTCTAAAATAAAGAAAATAAAAAATGCGAGAGAATAACACATAAAAACACATATGCACAGATATTTTCCACTGGATCCCAAAACCGGGACTACCAGCTTGATTTTTCATTATATTCCTTTCAATGTTACAATACATAATTATACATGCCGAAGCATCCAATACCATGGACCAAAAACCATCATGTCCAAAACCATGAACCGAAAACCATAGTTAGGTTCACCCCTCAAATCCCCCGGATAGGGGGGCTCCACAATCTCCCACTTATTCTTTTCTTTCCATAGTGGGCCACAGGAGAGCTTAGTCATTTTTCCAGCCATGCAACACCCATTGTTTCTCTACACCAAGAGAACTTTTAAGAGCTCACAAATTTTATCAATGCATCTGCAGTATTCTTCAAAATGTCCACCTTTACCAGCAACACCTTTTTGTCTTCTATCATATCCCTCACAAAGTGATACTGAACATTAGTGTGTTTTGTATTTGAATGATAAGCAGGGTCCTTTGCCAAGAAAATTACACTTTGGCTGTCACAGTCTATCCTTATAGCTCCCTGTACTAACCCCATACTTAAACACACTCTTTGCAACCAAACTGCATCCTTGCTTGCATGAGTGGCCGCCATGTATTCTACCTCTGTAGTTGACAGTGCCACTACAGATTGTTTCTTACTCATCCAACTAACTGCACCTCCAAATAGGTTAAACACATACCCACTTGTAGATCTTCTCTGATCCAAATCTCCAGCCCAATCTGCATCAACAAAGCCACGAATATCCAACACTCTATCCAATCCTAGTCTTCCTTGGTAGCACAAACTATAATCACTAGTGCCACACAAATACCTGAAAACCCGCTTCACTACTGTCCAGTGCTCCTTCCCTGGTTTTTACATTAACCTGCTCAATACTCCCACTGCATGTGCAATGTCGGGTCTAGTACAGACCATTGCATAGATCAAGCTACCGACTGCACTTGCATATGGAACACAGGACATGTCCTCTTCCTCTTCTTGTGTCTTGGGACACTGTTCAACAGATAACCTCGCACCTACACGAATAGGAACCTTCACCGGTCTACTATCTTGCATATTAAACCTCTACAGTATTGTCTTGACATACTTCCTCTTGTTTAACCAAAGCTTCCTCTTTTCCCTATCTATTTTAATTTCCATGCCCAAAATATAGTTTGCAACACCGAGATCTTTCATGTCGAATTTGGAGGACAATTGGGTCTTCAAATCCTGGATAATTTCTTTGTCATTTCCAACCAACAACATATCATCCACATACAAGACCAGATAAATAACACGGTCACCAATTCATTTAAAATACACACAATGATCTGCTTTGCTTCTGGTGAAGCCAAGTCCCCGTATAAATGTATCAAATTTCTGATACCACATCCTTGGTGACTGTTTTAACCCATACAGAGACTTCTTTAACTTGCATACTAGTTCTTTCTTACCCTTCACCGCAAAGCGTTCAGGTTGCTTCATGTAGATTTCCTCTTCCAAATCCCCGTGAAGAAATGTTGTCTTCACATCCATCTGTTCTACCTCAAAATCAAAAGAAGCAGCAACAGATAAAAGTAATCTAATAAAGATGCACTTTTTAGATTTACTATCCAACTTGGTTCATTTCTCCTTTGGAACATGTACATATGCATCACATCCAAATATCCTCAGATGTGAAAGAGAGGGCTTATTACCAGTCCATACTTCTTGTGGAGTCTTATCCTCCAACGCTGATGAAGGTGACCTGTTGACCAGGTAACATGCAGTATCCGCCGCCTCTGCCCAGAATTCCTGTCCTAACCTGACACCACTGAGCATGCGTCTTGCCCTTTCCATCAACGTCTTGTTCATTCTTTCTGCAACTCCATTTTGATGAGGTGTATATGGAGTATTCTTCTGCCGTGCTATACCACACTTCTTACAAAATTCTTCAAATTCCTTACTGCAAAATTCTCCACCATTATCTGCCCTCAGCACCTTTATCTTCTTCTCTGTTTGATTTTCCACTAGAGCCTTAAAATATTTAAACCTATCAAAGACTTCAGATGTCTTCATAAGGAAATATATCCATGTATTCCTTGAGAAGTCATCTATAAATGTTACATAGAACATATACTTACCTAGTGATGGAACCTCCACAGGTCCAAACACATCATTGTGCACAAGCTCTAATATATGATTCGCCCTCTTACAACCTGTTTGTTACCTATATCAATAGGTTTTGTATTTCATGATTGGTCATAAAAGGTCCAAATATGCTCTGCTTTGATGATGCAAAGATCCCATATTTCCATAAGGGGACAAGGGGTGTCTATATCTGGATAAAGACTTAATTTTGATGGATGGTCCAACAGCCTAATCTGGATCATGCCATGTTTAAATTTCCTGTTGTAGAATAGAGAAGGAAGTCTGTCCAAACTATTTAAAATCTTGGCAGACAAGTAGTTCAGGTAGAGAAGAAAGATTCCCAATAGTTTAATCTGGGACCTTGGAAGAAATAAGGGTAGAATTTGATAGAAAATCAAAGGAAAAAAGCCAGAAAAAGAAAAGGCACACAAAGGGTCTGCAAGTCCAAGTGCACCCTCCAAGAAGAAACAAAAAAAAAAAATGCTAGGCAAA
>APFE030378039.1:0-14892 GCA_000404065.3 Pinus taeda | reverse complement strand
GAAGCTTCCCCTCTGACACTTGCCTCTCTGTTTTTGACCAGGGATGAGTAAGAGATCATCATTCTCCAAGTGGAAGAAGGAACTATCATAGAGAGGACACTAATCAAGATCCTAGAAGATGACTCACCTCTCTGTAATCCTCTATATATGGATCCCTCATCAGAGGGATCCAGGGGCTGGAATTTTGTATCTTATAGAGAAGTGTTGTTGGTTTTCTGGTGTACATTCATAGTGTTGGGTGATCTAAGCTTTGCTTAAGGTGAATAAGGGCTTCCTAGCTGGAGGATGATGCTGGGTCAGAACATATGGTTGTAATCCTCTTGCTACTTTTCATCTTAATAAAGCTATTCTAGTTTTCTTCCATATTCTTCTGTACTTGTTTATATATGCATTTATATGGTTAACACACATCTAGTCCTCTGTTATTTATGAATATAGATATTTGTTTCTTTGATAGTAGTATGTTGTTGTGATTCCACAGGTTCTCTTTGAAGCTAGGTAGACGAAGAATAAGCGGCGAAGCTCTATCAAGAAGGAGAGGAAATCAAGAGCAAGACTAAGGTTGGTCTTCTTGGTTTTCCTCTTGTCTATTTTCATAAAAGAAAACGAAAGTAGATTTTACTTGTCTTTTTCTAAGATAGCCACCCATCTTAGTGGGAATAGTAGCATCCGAGTGGACACTATTCACAGTAACAAGAAGGCAGCCAAACAATCATAGGGAGAAGACAAGACCGAGGAGATACTAGAACCAAGCCCTCAGCCTAGCTTGGGCTCATATTACAACTTGTTAGAAAGTGGGAAGATCATCCCACCAAAGTTTGTTGTACCACTTTTCTTTCCATTGGAACAATAATAGGTTAGGACTCACACTTGGATGAGAATTTCCAAATCCAAGGGTGTTGCAGACATAGGCCGCTTGAAAGAACAACTAAAAGAATCAAGAAGAGAGTTGGCCATGGTAAGGCACATAGAAATCAGTAAAAGAGACAATTTACAGGAGGAGAATGAGCTGCTGAAAATATAGTTGTAGGTACAAGAAGGTCATAAGGAAGATAGGCCGTCCATTTTCGGAGGGCAGCAGCAGCAAGAAAGACCTCCATTAGACAAGGGAAAAATCGAGAAACAACAGAGAGAGGAAAAGCTGCAAGATGATGTTGAGATGCTAACAAAACTACTGCAGGAAAAGGAGTCTTAGGCAGCAGAAGAAATACAGGGTTTAAAACAACAGTTGTAAGAAAAATAGGCCCAAATGGCCTACATGGTGAGCTGGGCAGTAGAAGCCTTACAATGCAGGAAACCTGCTATGTCCTATGCATTATATCTTAAAGATCAATGGTTGCAATTTCAAATTAACACATTGGCCCAAAGGGGCACCATTCCATTCCAGAATTACAATCAGTTTATGTATTTGTGTGAGAGTAGCTCAGCTAAAGATAAGGCCAAGTTAGTAGAATTCTATTTACACAACTTGGCACTTCCAAACATGAATCTATGGGATCCCAATTTTGCATTGGGAGATGTGCAACTCATGGCCATGGCCTCTTGGTTAAACCATGAGGAAAAGAGGGCAGTAGAAATTCATAAAGTTATGGACAAAGAGCTAAGTGAGCCACTCATGATCAAGGCAAAACCATAAGATCCATTAGCTTTAGTATATGCACATCAATACCTTGCCAACAACCCTCAAGTTCTCCAAGACAACGTTGAAAGGCAAGCTCAGCACATTTCTCACTTTGAAGACATGGAAAGACTGTTTGGTGATAATTGCATTCATGATTGCACAAGCAGATGGAACACATTTTCCCATAGTCTGAAAATAAGAGAATACCACTCCTCAATTAGAATGAAGGAGGCCTTGGCAAGAGTGCCACTTTATAAACAGTTAATGCAAAATCTAAAGGCCAACTGAATTGGCCTAAAGTTCAGTCCTCCATTACTTTTAGGACTACTAGAAGGGGTCAAAGAAGAAGAAGAACATAGGAAATGGGAGGAGGTAGAGATAAAGGTAGGATTTCATGACCGACAAGAGGACATCACCTCAGAAGCTTGGGATGTCACAGAGGCAGTCAAATAAATCAAAGATGATGAACTGGATTAGTTGTTTAGAGGATGGAAAACACATTCAACAGGTGGGTAATGATGAGCCCCAAAAATGGGTAACTTTATGGGCTCTTTTTTCCTATTATTCTGGATTAATCCACCATTATTCATAGTTTTATGCATGCTTTTGAATATATTTATGTTAATTGAATGAATGAGAATAGTCACTTGACCACAAAGTCTAATACATGCTTATTGCAGATTTTTGGACATCTTTTGGACCAAGGTCTGGCATTTATGAGCAAGTTGGCAGACAAATACAAAGGAACAAGGCTGAGGATTTGTAGGAGGGGTGTCTCCTGCACTAAATGACCCCTTCCTCGAGTTCTCCACCATCATCTCGGAGTTTAACAACCCACCAAAGGTGATCTCCAAGCGCAGCCGAGCAAGTTTAGTGAAGTGGCTGATTAACTGCAGTTTTGGGCAGCCAAGCTCCTAAAGTTAAGGAGGATTGTTGGGAATCCTCATGTTGCATAAGTAGGAAGGCTTCAAGCCTTAGTATTTTAGCTATTGAACAATTGATTTTTGCACTTTAGTGCAGCTCTACATTTCAACTCATTTTCGAGCTCTTGTTGTAAACAGTTTTGTGACATGACAATCATTTTTTGAGTAATAAAGATGAATTTCACTTTGCACCAGCTCTGAGCTTTCTTAGGAGGCTATAGCTCTTGGGGTTGGGCCCAACCCAAGTGTTAGTACCTCCTTTGTTTAGTTTTATGTGTTTTCCTTGCTTTCATAGAATAATTTATGTTATTTAGGTTAAAATCCTGCCTTGTTACTTGGGTTGTTTTTGATGATTAAGATATTTTTTCATGCTTCATGCTGATTTGACAGTTTGGTAACAGAAAATATCTACAAAAAGGCCAACAATCCATCCTTGATCTCATCTCTCCCTCCTTGGGACCATGAGCTAAGACCAAGGCATACTTGCTGCCACAAAAACATTGTTTTTGCCTCCCAATGCAATTGCTAGTGTTAGATTTTAAGTTGATAAAGTTGATATCAACTGTGTTTTGATGTTTAGATCTATTCTTGCTTAGTTTCCATAGCTCTCTTGCATGATTTCTTGTCTATACACTTTTGTTCATCATGTTTCTAGGATTTTAGGTCAAATTAGGTTAAAATAGATAGATCTCTGTTTTTTTAGTCTTTGTTCAATCAGTTTTGGAAAATAGTGTCCGGAGCACTTGTAATACATCCCTACCTACCCTTCCTCCATCATGCAACCTGTTCCAGCCCCTGATTCAAGATTCCTTCCCTTCATTTGCCACACTTTCCCAATTTGCCCTAATTTCTACATTCTTGTGCAACATTGCTCTCTCCATCCTTGAAAAAATCCAACCCCATACATCACTCCTTAGCTTCATTTACCAATTCATAGACCCATTAACACCTTTATCCATCCTTCATTTCCACTTTCCCACCATTTTTCCACCATCAACCCTCTAAAATCCAATTTCAGCCTGTTCCCGTAGAATTTCCTATAGAACTTCCTATAGAACCCCTGCAGACTTCCTGTAGAAGTTCACGCGAGTAGTTTTTCGAGATCTGATCACTGTGGAATTCTATAGAAGGGTGCTAGGGACCCCTTAGGCCCTCTTCTCACCTTCCCAACCTCCTGCAAGTGCCCACTCGATTTCCTTTTGCAAATAAACCCTTGCACAATAAAAAATAGTTAAAGCACATGCATAATGATTTTGCAAAATTACTTAAAAATACAAAAAGATTCCTTTCCCATATTTTCCTTCAAAATAAGCTTAGAAAAATGCATTTTACCTTTCCAAGAGTTAATGGCATCCATTTCAGAAACTTTCATCTCTTTTCTTAGACCAGTAGGGTTAGTCAGTAAAACTAGGGTTTGCTAGGGTTTGCATTTCCTTTCAGCTTTCCGCTTCTTTCTGCAAGTAGACTAGCCTCTTTTGAGTTAGATTTTGTCCATCACAGTTAAAAGCTTCTTCTAAAAACTCATATAAGTTGGCTTAAGGTCCTAGTGAACTTGCGCCAGCTGATCAAGTGACAGCCTGTAGCAAGAGCTAGTACTTGTGCATATAGCACCGTCGTTTCCAAGTTTGTTACAAACTACCACGTTGATAAAAGTAAAGAAGGGAGTCTCTAGAGTTGTAGCATCATTGCTACAATACTGGAACCCACCATTTATCTTATAGATGTAGTCCAAATCATCATCACTTTCATAGTCATGCATCGGCTTCGTACAACACGATCCTTCAGCAGGGTCCAGGGGTATAACTACGTGTAGTGACTTCTTTTCAAAAATCATTTTTTGCTTTTTCAGATTAATCACCCAGTTAATGTCAGTGGCCCAATCAATTCCTAAGAGTGCGGGGAGCGATTTTTGTCATAAAAAATCTCTATCACTTCAAAGTCTTCTAGTGTGCATGCTCGCTCAACATCGACAATGATTCCTTGCAATCACCCAATGGGTATTATCTTCTGTTGGTTCGCCATTTGTAGTTGAATAGGAGACCATTGTATTGCAAGTCTCCCCATTCACTCCCGTGTCTTATTTGGTAGAAAGTTCACATCCAATCCTAAATATAGAATTACTTGGTCCATTTCATGTTCTCCAATGTGCATGGTTAACCTCATTTATCTTCCTTTCCTTGCCTTATGATTTCCAATCTTTTTGACCACACGCGATTCTCCTGGTACATTCCTAGCGGATCTGTTAATGATTTTCTGTAACCCTTTTACCGCCTTACTGTCATGTAGTAACTTCATACACGTCTCCAGGAACATTGTAAGAATAGATGGGTCCATCTCTGACTCCGATCTATCTTTGCTTTCTGAAGTGGAGGCCTTAGTGAATCTCTTCTTAGCTTCCACAAAAGTTTCTCGTGCACACTCCAAATCAAAAGTTGCTTCCTGCATGGGAGCTTTGCGAACCCAAGTACTATGCTCTAGTTCTTTGCCTTAGTCATATCCCATCACAAGTCCACTTCAGAGCACAATGTTCACATTTGGAACTTCCTCTCTCGGTTCAGACCTCATCATCTATAGGTTCAGAGTTGGGGGAGGTGGTAGCACTCCTTTGTCGCATATCCTAGCTATCAGTGTAGGACAATCTTCGGTCTCATGATCAAACAAGTTGCAATACAAACATGACAGACACATTGGATTCATGCAATCATGGGCATAATGTCCTAGCCCTCCACAATTGTAGCATATCAACTATCTATGACCTCTTCTACATCCTCCTCCGCATCAGCCTCATCCGCGCCCCTGAAATCCTGTTCATGCCACTCCTGCATTCTGTTCTAGGGGCCGAGATTTGGCCTGAACTCTGTAGGTGGGAGCTCTATCCATTATCAACTCATAGCTTCTACAAGTGCACTCATCATGTCCCACCGACCTACAAAATATTCATAACAATTGCTGCAAATTTTGTGTATACTTCTGTAACAAATGGCAGTTGTCCATAGCATGTTTTCCACCTATTTGACAAATCGTACACCACAAAGTAGATACCACACTAGGTCCTGCTTGTGCTTCTAGCCTTAATGGAATTGGTCCTCCTCCTAAAGGTAATTTACAAAAATTGGGCAATGATCCTTGTCATGACCTTGACCTTTGCATTTTACGCACAAAACCTCTTCGCGCACTTCTGGTCGATTTGTTCTATTCTGTTTCAGACTCTGCATCTCCAAGCATAAATTCTTCAGTTGCACGTGGATCTGCTAAACTCCCTAGTTAGGATCTTGCATCGGGGTATCATGCAGCCTTATCACGATTTCTAAGGCCTCTACTTGAGTCATTAACTTTTGTTGTGATAGCACACTCCTTAGATGTGGTGTTAGCGATGCTATACGCCATTCACGATGTTGAGCATCCCTCAGATTCATATTAGCTTCACCAATCATGCATTTCAATCTCTGATCTAGTCCCCAAGGAGTCTCACCTGGTAGCATTGTGATCTCTTTGAATCAACAATCAGCTATGCTTTAGAATTCAGCTTGCTAAATTCTCTCTTTAGCACTGCTTGGATATCCGTAATTCCCACATTTGAATTATCATTGGTGTGCTTAATACACCAGGTAAATGTGTGGTCCTGCAGGGCGCTAACCAATGTCGCTTTCTTTATATTGTCATCGATAACTCCTTGTGCTTCCCATATGGCTCGTACAACGAACCAAAATTGGTCTAGATCCTCATTTCCCACTCCCTTGAACACAGGAAACTTTATCATGCTTGCCATATTGAATCGCGGTGGTGGTAGAGGTGGTACAGGTGAAGATGGAGGTGAAGGAGGAAAAGATGGTGGTGGCGTGGGTGGGGGTGGTATTTATGGAATTATTTTCCTTATTAAATGGATTGCACATCATGACAATCCCTTCATGAGTTCTTCCTTGTCCCCTTGTGGAGGTGAAATCAAGGGGTTGTTTTCTGGTCCCTTATTTCCTTCGTTCCTATAAGTTTCTCCACTTCGTGTAGCCCCAAACATCAAAGTAACTCCATAACCCTATTTTCACACAATAGCATTTTAATCCAAGTATTCAAATACTTTATGTACTTACCTCATGGTCCCTTGAGAAAACATCGCTTTGCCTCGTTATATGTGACTGAGATGTCAACCACGAACTTAATAATGAATCCTCCTATAATATGATCAAGCCAATGATCAGCAGTGCACGTGATCTTATCCTCCAATGCTTCCAACTTGTGCACTAACTCTGGGGTCCACATAATAGGACTGTCAAGTTTCCACCTTCCTTGGCTATATGTTAGCTTTATGATCCACTCGTACAACTCAGTAGGGAAAGACGCGAAGAAAATTTCATGGATCTCTGAGTACAGGTAGCAATTTAACCTCTCTTCTTTTGTTAGTCGTAGGTTCTTGTTCTCCTGCACCACGAATGTGTGAATTCTTCTATCCGACCATCCTTCAATTTCCTTCTTAGTTGGATTCCAATGATACGACATCATAGATCTCTATGTAGATTCATGTCCTGACAATGGAACCATTTGTTGGCTTGACAGGGCCTGACCCAGGTTCAGATTTATTTAGCCAAACAAATCCCTACACTCCTGGCCCTTTCGGTGTTAGCCCACAGAGAATGGTCTGAAGTCTCACATTTAGTAGTATCAGGGAATGCTGGAACCAATTTTTCTTACCCTCAAGATGTTTGAGGGGTCGATTTAGTCCAACTGTGTCTACCTACATGCAGGTCACTTCACGCATTGTTCTGACCTATGATACCTTCGTGATCTATTATACTTATCCTTCACGCAACCCTAACGAGGGATTGAGGTGATTTTGCGCTATTATGGTAGTGATATGCGCTATTTCCCTAAATTACACTATGTATCTTACTTATCTTCTTATAGATGTTAGTTAACTTTGTGTAAGCAGATAATTTATCGCACATTGACTTAATCAACACAATCATATATGTTCGCATGTCATATAAACAATAGAAATGCAATTAATACTTGATACATTCAATGTAGAAAACAGGAAATAGGTACACAAGAATGATATAAAACTTCTCTTTATTAATGCTTCCAACTGTTACAAACTCAACCTTCCCTGCACACTCAACTACAGGGGTCCACACACTCAGTTGTGGACTACTAGGCCTTTGCACACTTAGGTGTAGAGCCTTCTCCTACTCTACGACCCTAAGACTTGACTTTACCCTTAGACCTTCTGTTATGCTTCTATTCCATTATCATTCCATTTATTGATTTCTTTACAACTTAGAGGCTCGCTCTATTTAATCAATGCCATGTTCTGCGGACCATGGTAGATTTCTCTAGCTGACATTACATTACAAAATTAAGGGAGGACAATGCTATGCCTCAATTACAAGCTATGCACTCTGCACCCACAAAATCTAGAGTCTTTACATCAAAGATACAATATATGACCAAAATCTAGGTTCTAAGCCCCAAAAAATTTCTTGGGGGATTCTGCGCCCAACAAGTTTTATCAATGGCGATTTAATAATGTGGTTATGTGTCCAAGGAGAAATTTTAACCATGAAAATTTCTATCTCTGTATTAGTTCAACAGTCTCGTTCTTAATTTTGCACTTACACACATGGAGGGAAAATAATTCAAAATTATAAAATATGTTTTTATTTTCTCTAGCATGGTAAATTAGGTGCCACATGGACCTAATATGCTAGTAAAGTAATTGGAATGTACCCATATCAAACATGGGATCGTAGCACATTATTTAAGTTACAACCAGAAATAGGTGGTAGTTTTGGAATTGCCATGGTTTTCCTCAATTTATGTCGAAATGGTGGAGAATCACAAAAATCTAAAAAATGGGATTTTATAAAACATATAAATTTATTTAGATCGTAAACCATTTCAAAAAATTCAATATGGTTTAAAATCCATATCTATTTCTTCGAATCACTTTTATATAAAATTTCTGCAAAACCCGGATTGGAAAAAGATTCAAACAATCATCTTTGGGTGCAATTTCTGAGGCCATGGAAGAGAAGCAGGAAATTAGAAGAGAGGTTCTTGTTAATAGTATAAAAAATTATACTTCGTTGAAACATATTTCCAAAATACATCATGGTCGAGAAGATATGGATATTTATTTAGCACCAATTGGTATAAAATTGCAAAAAAAACTAGCATTATGAGATTTTCCTCTAAAATTGTAAATTATTCTTCTAAGTTAAGGGGATTGGATATTATCTTCCCCAATGAATTTTATGTATAAATAAGGTCTCAAATGACAAATATCAAGAGGATTTTGTTCATTATTGTAATAGAGGAGATCAATGATTAATTTTTGGAGAGATCTAGAGAGCTAATTTCTAACATATATTTTTGATGTGAATGAAGAGTTGATGGTGGTTGAATTGTGGTACATATTATTAGCTTGATATGAGATTTCCTTAGAAAAAATAACTTCCTAGGAAGGTCCCCTCATTGTGAGTAAGTATTTCTATGCTTCATGTGTTTTTTATATTAGTTTTACATCATACTTTAGTTTTATTTTACAATGAATTTATGTTAGATAAAACTTAGATCTATTCACTTTCATTCTCTCAATTTAGTGTTTAGTACTTCCATTTAGGTTTGATAAGTGAATTCCATTTCATTTCAGTTAATGTTTCTTTCAATTTTCATTATATTTTTATTTCACATAGTATTAGTATTAGATTTGTTTCTTTTTCTTGTAGTTGCCAGTGTTTACTTTTCTGCAATTTACTTTTTTGTGGCATGTTTAATGGGTTTTCATCACTATAGGATTAAAACCACTGAAGTATCAAGCCCTAATAAGATGCATATATATAACCACATGAACATTGTTAATGAAATATTGCGGTTCAAAACCTGATAAGCATTAGAGTTCCATAGTCTAGTGACAAGCGATGATCCTTAGTGATTAGTTCCTTCTAGTGTTAATTCTTAGCATAGGCTAGAATAGGCTCTAGTCTTGTATTTCCTGTGCTTGCATCTCTAAGTCTTACAACTCCAGATTGATAATTAAATGTTGGATTTAGAATACATATAATTACAACAACACTCGTAGGCCCAAGATGATGATAGCATGACATAGGACATAAACACATGGCAGTCTAGGACAATAACATGTGGCTTGCATATATGGCATTTTCAAGTGGCCAAGTGGGCCAAAAATAAGTGACAGGTGACACCACTCAGCGTGTGACATGTGGCATCACTACGAAGGTGGAATATAGGTTGGAAATGACACGTATCCTCATAATAATCACCCAAAAATTTCTCATAGGTGCACAACCAAAACGCTATGGGGATACACTTCTAAGACACGAATACATGAACAAGGCAGGGCCCAGTAGTATGAAGTGGAAAGGATAGGAGGCCCCATAGGGACACATCACCCCAAAATATTAGTTGTGGTGTTTTAGAGGTGAGGTATGTTAAAAAATATTATGGTAACGAAGCCGAGGAGACATAAATATTCCCGATAGGGGATGGTTCAGGTAAACAACGGGAGGAACTCCAAGACTCAATTTTGCAATGCTTTTTGTGTGTTAAATGATGAAAGGCCTACAAGCTTATTATGATAAGATCATGGGAATGTAGCATTAAATAACTTAACATCATGAACACACTTAAAGGGCTTATGCTCTATAGTCATATGGCATTAATGGGTCGGAAGAAAAACACTATGGAAGCATGTTTGAAGGCATAAACGAGTTGAAAACCATTTTGGCACTAGGTGTGCTATGTGTAAGTTTTCAATAACTAAAGGTTCTCTAGAGTTGAGAACTTTTTGAAGATATTCTTATAGAATTAATGTCATCTGCAAATAAATGAGAAGCAAGGAAATGACGACCACGAAGCTCATAAAAATAATGGAATACCATCTACATTAAAGAGAAACCATAGGATCTTCACCCAATGAACCTTTGACATAGCACATCTGTTCGTGGAATACTAAAGATTACCTTTAATTTGACTATGGATTGGAAACACCTCTTAAAATTAGCTTATTTAACCCCCCACAAATATGAACCCAATACACCTTCCCAATTTAAAAAAGTCCCTACTTTCACTAGATATCACAAGTATCCATTTTTTCATTAACATTTTTTATACCCCTTTTTTTTTATATCCCTAGGATAGTGACATGATGACTCTCTTATGACCCCACATGTATTTCACAATTCACCATTATTCTTTCGATATACATTGTAGACTCATATTATTTCTCCCACAATGCAATTACTCAACCCACACTCAAGCACATCTCACTATGATTGTGGCATTTAATGGTCTAAAGAACAGAAGGATCAACCTTGTTTTAGGAATATTTATTATGTTCATGTATATAGAATGGCATATAAATTGGTCTATGTGATTATGAAAAATCAAGTGATGAATATTTATGAAAATGTTTGCACCAAATAAGGCATTCAAGCACAATTATAGACCCTGTAGATGCAAGACCACTATCTACAACCAAGGTTGGGGACCCAATCTCAAATCCACATAAAGTGATGGGTTATACACCCATCGCTCAATTAATCATTCACCAACTATCTCTCAAGAAATGGAACTTATTACAACCTATTTGGGTCTTTAGAGAGGAATAAAGAGAGCAACCTCCTTGTGTGTTATTGCATCGCGTGTCTAAGAATATTGTTATATGCATTCATGGTTAATTATGATGGACATGAACAACCACCCTTATTTATATGTAACAACACTTATTTTTGTAGTATTTACATTTACAAGCAATAGACAAGAACAATTTGTTGTTTTCTTCACAAATGTTGTCTATACAAACTATGGTATACAGACACTAAATTAGACGAAAGATCGTCTAGTGTGTATAATCATGTGATATGCTCCTTTTTAAATTCTCAATAAGATAAATCTTTTCTTTATTTTCCAATTTTATTTTAATGGATTCCAAGTTGCTAAGTCAAATAATTGTGTCATATTCATAAGCATGTGTGCTTAATTAAGTATTGTTTCTTATGTTATGATTTTCCTAATTCGCTTATAAACTAATGCAAAAGCTCTAGCATGTATTGTGTGTAGTCACACTCCAACAACATATAATAATTAAAACTCTAGAAATTTTTAATGACAAATGGCATTCACATAGAGACTAACCTACTAGAAGTTACACTCAACCTTCAATTATTACCCTCCCTTCTTCAATCCTCTAGCATGGATTATTCCTTTTTCAATGTGAAATCATGCTCTAATGTTGATTTGTAGATGATGTTACTATGATCTATCCATCTCATAAACATGGAAACTTTCATGTAATTAATTAAAAATTTGTGTTCTCTGTCAAGCTAAGTTCAAGGATTCTTTTTTGACAAGGATGAATGAGTGACTTTGTTTGGTCAAGGATAGTTGGCTTGGTTCACTTCTTGTATTTCTATGACCAAGGATTATTTAAGAAATGAAAGAACCCTATATTTAACAGACAAGAACTAAACAACTCTATTTTGTTATGTTAACAAACACATTCTATCTTTTAATATACGTTCATAACACTTCACTCCATCATTCCTCTCCACATTCACAATATAATTGATTGATGAAAAAACAACTAGTAGTGAATTTATAGAATTACTCAAACAACAGTTTTCCCAAAACATGTGGTTGTAGATTGATATGATGCAAACTCATGATCTAATGTTCTAGGAAATAAACCAACATCAATTTAATTGAAGAGATCACTTGGAAGCTTTGATGATTTCTAATTTGGGCAATGCATGGCCTTGAGGGAAATTTTTTAGTTACATCTCATATACAAAAATACATTGTCATGAACAACATCGTGATAAGAAAATAAAACAAATCAAGCACCATAAGAATATCCATTTGCCATTTTCAAGGGAATCAGATCACATGAAAAGTATCTCTCATCAATACATCCACACTCATCCAACAAATACTCCAATTTATGAAACATCATACAAGCTAAGGGGTAATAGGGTCTATTATCTATAATGTGTTTATTGTTAGCATTTCCAACCCATGTGAAAAATTTCACCTAGATTAATCAATTCCATTCACACATTTAGAAGATTCCATTTCATAATTTTAGCCTTCTCTTTATGAAGGTGTTTTTCTTGATGCCCATATAAAGGCTAGTATTTGCCATCAAATTACCATCAAATTAGCATGTAAGTGAAGTTCTTAAGAGCGAGTTTTCTTTAGTATGCCACAACTGCACGTGATATATCATAATTTCATTAAGTGAATCCCCTATGTATCCAACCTAAAATGTGATGAGAGCTTTGGAGGTCTAAGCCAGGAATCCTTGGACCTTCATTAATTGAAGCATCAAAAAAACCAAAGTTGATGGGGAAAAATCTCACCTACAACCTCGTGAAAATCCAGAGATGGTAGAAAACAGTAGTATAATTTTGAGATGGGTAAGAATATATGGAGGTCACAAGAGAGTTACCATATTAATTCACTATGTTTTTATGACTCGTAGCAGGTGTGCCTACATGGGGTGAGTTGGCCACACCATTCCAACATCCCCATCAAAATCCCTTCCCACTCTTTTGAAAATGACTAAAAATAACTAATTATTAGAAAATTTACACTACCATTAATTTTAAAATTTATTTATCATATTTTTCAAATGTAAAAAATAAAAAAAAATGATATTTTTTAATATAGTTAATTAATTTGATATTCTTCACTAAGCATAAACGAGATATTTTAAATTATTAAATTAGCAATTAATAGAAATGTTTTTTATGTACATCTAAATGATAACTTTGATTATTTTATTATATTATTTTAATTAATATGAAATTATTCAATAGCCCTTGGGGTAGCTCAATTGAGAATGGCCATGAAAATGAAGTGGTATGTGAGAGGAGGTTAGATATTCAAATCCCCCAATTGACCTATACCCCCAATAGGCACCTAGATGTTATAAAGTCTCCTCATATTTAAATTTATTTTTAAATTTTACTACATGTTATGTGGAATTTTGCATCTACAGATAAACACAATTTCCCTAGGTGGGTAGCTACACCTAGAACAATAGATTTAAAGTGATTAACCTTTTTCTATAGAAGATAAATAAGACAAGGGAAGTATTTGTTATCTTTTGTTTTCCCTTCATCTCCTTTGTTTGGCTCCCATCACTCTTTCTCGAACTTAACTCACTCGACAAGTACCTGCAATCATAAACAGAGGAAAAAAACCAATCAAACCAAGAGATCTATCTACTATAAGAAAATGGAATTGAAAGAATTTACACATATAATCATCACACATAAAGACAAGAATATGGGAAAAGGTCTAAACAACTTTATTAAGAAGAAGGAAGAATTACAACCATGAAGTCTGATCCATTGTCACTCTTCCTGCTTGGGTTCCAAACAACATCACATCAAAAGCACAACACTTCGGCAGAATAATAAGACTTGTTTACAATCTCAAACCTTACACCAACAATATCTCCTTACAAATTCTCAAAGTCTATCCCCTGATCACTTAGATGAGTGCTCAATTTATAGGGAAATGATCCATTAATGAAAAAGGTATTATAGACTTTATGTGAATTTTGCTTATGTTACTTAGTGCAATGGATTGAAAACATTGCAAATAACATAAATGACATAAGAAATTGAAAACACATTCAAACACATCAACACAACAAAATTTAATAAAGGAGTTCACTAGACTTCCTGGCTACGTCTCTTGGTCCTTTAGCTTCCAGTGTTGACTTCTTTATTTTGTCTTCAAAATGCTTTTACATGTATGAGCTCAAAAACAGAGACTCAAATGAGAAAAATGATCTCACCATTGCGTTCAACTCAAAATTTCGTGTCAAACGAGTATAAACTTGCCCATATTTGGTCACTGTGACCTCTAGACCCTTTGGAATGTGAAAAGCCACCTCTGCCCTATGCAAAACCACTTCCATCTGCATAATACCGTCTCAATCTACATGCTGGTTGTTTGACTAGAACCTACATAAACTTTAACAAAAGTTTTGTTCGGCTCTGTTTCAAGTGAAAACATATGATATTTGTTAAGAAGAGCTTCGGCGTAAATCACATGAAAGAGTTTTTGTCGACGCGTTTCGAACCAACTAGTGTGGTTCATCGTCAGGACAAGTTGAAGAACCAGATCTGGCATAGCATGTTAAATAGACAGTGCAGAGACTCCAACGGCTACAAAACGACTATTTTTGACTCTGGACCAAGGTAAAAAAATATATTAATAGATTAAATATTCTCATTATTTTTATTATTTTGTTTCTAGAAATGATCATAATTAGGTGGAATGAATAGAATCCCAAGTGATTTATTTAATTAAATTACTTTA
>APFE030378027.1:0-11398 GCA_000404065.3 Pinus taeda | reverse complement strand
AGTGCATGTTCAGTTCAACAGGGACAGGTGGTAGAGAATCAAATTGCTATCAGTTGTGACTATAGTTGTGCACCAGATATTGCACAATCAAGGGATTGAGTATGCCAATGAGTTTGCCCACGTTTTTGCCCACATTTTAGCTTATGCTGACGTCCACAAAGTGTGAGTGACTATTTTGCAGGTGAAAAACGAGTTTGGTGAGCCATTCTCATCAGTTCTTGAGCAGGTATTGAGCAGTGGAGGCAGGCAAGCAGTGGAAGAGATTTGGAGGTCAGATCTGAGCTGTATTGTGTGTAACAGAGGTGGAGATACTTGTGAGAAGTATTATGTTGTGTAATGTTACATGACTCAATCATTAATATACAGATAGTTGGGGTTTTTAGCGAGATGCTTTCCCCGGGATACATACTGTGTTAATGTGTGAATGCTCTTGATGTTTTATTGTTATTGATGCTGCTATATTGATGATCAACGTAGAGGAGCTTAGTATTGTGTATGTTTTCCGCAATAGTACATGATCAGGATAATCTCTGTTGAATATGTGTTAAATTATTCAAAATTTCTACAAAATTATGATTTTAGAGACTCTAATGTGGGGTTTAAGAACCACCACATTCCAAAAATAGATATGAGGAAGTTTGATGGCAAGGATCCGGTAACATGGATACTATAGATGGAGCAATATTTCGTTTTACAAGATGTGCAACCCTCACAAAAGGTACGCATTGCATATTTATATTTAGAACCGAATCAATTTGTATGATATAGATGGATTTGTTCTCATAAACCACTTTTAACCTGGTCAATTTTTATGGAGGATATGGTAGCACATTATGAAGACACAAAGAGAAACAACTTCTTTAGCCAATTGATAAATCTCAAACAAAGGGTTCAATGGAGGAGCACATTGAAGACTTCCAAAAATTGAATATTATGGTAATCGATATTCCAGAGGAGCATAAGATTAATGTCTTTATAAATACCTTAAAAGATAACATCCAACATGAGGTTCTCCTTTGGGGACCTAATTAATTGAAGAAGACATTTGGGTGGAATAAAAAGTTGAAAGAAAAATTATGGAAACAAGGAAATCTACCACTCACAACTATAAATATGGAAGTGTTGTTGCTCCTAGTCTTCCACAACCTACAAGGTTGACACCGCAACAATTGGAGGAAAAAAGAGCAAAAGGGATTTGTTACATTTGTGATAGAAATTGCACTAAAGGTCATAAGTGTGATGAGAAGAATTTATTCTACATATATTGTGAAGAGGAGGAAGAAAAGGAAAAAGAAACATTAAAAGAGGAGGATATATACTAGGAACCAACACCAAAGAAAGAAGAAATGAATCTGAATATATATTGTAATGCATTGATAGGAATTACCACTCCTCAAACTCTCAAGATAAAAGGATATATCAAGAAGAAAAAAGTAATAGTGTTGATTGATTCAGGTAGTACCCATAATTTTATTCATTGTAAGATAACCAAGGAATTGAATTTCTTCTTATATCCAACGCCACACTGTCAATTGACGGTTGCAAATGGAGGAACTATAAATTGCTTGGGAAAGTTCCATAATATCAAGCTGACCATGGGGGAATATGTATTGAATAGTCTAGTTCTTTCCATTCCAATGGGTGGTGATGATGTTGTACTAAGGATCCAATGGTTACAATCTTTGGGGACGATAGTTTTCAATTTTCAAGAACTATTCTTAATTTTTTTTGGGGGGAGGAAAGGAAGTTTAATTAAGGGGTATCGCAGGGAAACCATAGAATATAATCAACTCTAATGGCATGATAAAGCTTCTAAACAAATAAAAACGAGGCATAATTGAACAATTATGCTCACTAGAGGTTCAAACATCAAAATCATCTATTTCTCCACATCTCCAAGAAGTCTAGGCCAATCATTCCAAGGTGTTTGAGACTCCCAAAGGCCTCCCACCTATTTGTGATCATTATCATGCTATTCATTTGATTCCAGGAAGTGTTCCTCCAATCATCAGATGTTACAGATATCCTTATGAAAAAACGAGTGAAATTGAACATATGGTTGCAGAAATGCTAGAGGCTGGTATAAATCAACCTAGTGAAAGTTCTTTCTCAGCTTCAGTAGTATTGGTGGACAAGAAGGATGCATCATGGCGTATGTTTCCGGATTATAGGGGGCTCAACAAGATCACTATTAAATTGATAAATTTTCTACTCCTTTCATTAATGAATTGTTGGATGAATTACATGTACAAATTTACTTCACCAAGCTATATATTCGTTCAGGATATCATCAAATTAGAATGAAGATTGAAGAGATTATGAAAACAACATTCATAACTCATGATGGTCTTGCCTTTTGGCCTTGCTAATGCACCTTCCACATTTCAAGGTTTATTGAATCCATTTTCAAACCCTTCCTTAGAAAATTTATGTTAATATTTTTTAATGATATAGTAATCTACAACAAGTATTGGAAGGATCATGTTCAACATGTTTACAGGGTGCTCAAACTATTGGAGAAGAAATAATTATATGAAAAAACCTCCAAATGTTTGTTTGGAGTACAGGAGGTGGAATATTTATGTCATGTTGTATCTCATAGAGTGTGAAGGTAGACCTTAACAAAATTAAATCCATTAAGAAACGGAAAATCCCCACAACCATAAAGCATCTTCAAGGATTTCTCGGGTTGACGGGGTATTATAACAAGTTTGTTAAGAATTATGGGAGAATAGAGGAACCTATAACATCATTACTAAAGAGAGATGCATTTTCTTGTACTCCAGAAGCAACTAAGGGCTTTGAACATCTTAAAGAGGCAATGTTCCATGCACCGGTCTTAGCTATGCCAGACTTCAAAAAAACCTTTATTGTGGAATTTGATGCCATAGGAAATGGAATGGGTGTTGTTTTAAGGCAATAAGGAAGACCCATTAATTTTGAAAGTCATTAAATCAAAGGAAATTATTTACAAAAACCTTTTTATTAGAAGGGAATGTTGAAAATGCTACATACACTAAACCAATGGTGACCTTACCTAATGGGAAGACACTTCAAGGTAAAAACAGATCATGATAGTCTTAAATACATTTTGGAACAAATATTATCTTCAAAAGAGCACTTAAAATGGGTGACAAAGATGTTGATTTATGACTTCGAAATCATCTACAAAAAAGGGATGCAAAATGTTGTTGCAGATGTGCTCTCAAGAAAGGATGAGGATGTGGAAGAATTTCTTTGTGCCATTTGTATTATACAACTTAAATTAACCGAAGCAAGGGATGAATGGAAGAATGATGGAGAGGTATGGAAACTCATTCAAAATTTGTAGAAATATCCCAGTACATTTGATATATTTAGCTAGGAAAATGATTCATTATGGTACAAAGATCACTTATATCTTTGTAATAATTCCCAACTCAAACAAAAGAATCTTTTGGAATTACACACCTCTTCCTTAGGAGGGAATTCAGGATTTTTAAAAGCACACCATAGGATCAAAAAGGATTTTTTTGGGATGGCCTTAAATTTGATATTCAGAAGTTTGTGACAGAATTTTTGTTTTGCCAACAAAATAAAGTTGAGACAATAAATACCCCATATCTGCTACAACCTTTAGCCATTCCAAGTCATCATTTGGAGGAGGTTTCAATGGATTTTATCATAAGTTTATCCAAGTCTGAAGGAAAGAGTGTCATCATGGTTGTAGTTGATAAACTTACCAAGTATGCATATCTTCATGCATTATCTCATCCTTTTAAATCCAATATAGTTGATATTGAATTTATGGAAATAATTCAAAATATTCATGGAAACCCAAAGATTATAGTAAGTGACAGAGATCCCATTTTCATTGGATATTTTTAGATGAAATTATTTTCTTGTCTTGGTACTCAATTAGCTCATAGCTTATCTTATCATCCTCAATTTGATGGCAAAATTAAGATAGTGAACACATGTTTGAAAGGATATCTTCGTTTCTTTGTATCTGATAAACAAACATAATGGGTTAGCTGGTTACCTCTAGCCGAATGGTGGTATAACATGACCTTTCATATTGCAACAAAAATGACCCCATTTATGGCACTTTATGGATATCATCCACCATCCATCACATCATATTTAAAATAAAATTCTAGTGTTCAAGTAGCGGAAGATCACATCGAGCATCAACAACAAGTTCTCCGACTCTTAAAGGATAACCTCACTCTAGCGCAAAATCGAATAAAAAACAAGAAAATCAACATCACAGTGAAATAAGTTTTGATGTAAGTGATTGGGTATTCTTACGGCTACAACCATACAAACAAATGTATTTCAAGAAATCTAAGAAGGATAGTAATTGTAGAAATTTCTCTACAGATCTAGCTCTCTACTACCATGTAGAAAATATGTATGTAGGTTAAGCCGATAATGCAATATAAATCAAAGAAGAATACTATAACCTACTTTTACTATCAAAGTTTTGTGGAAGCTTAAAGATCGAGTTGAACACATATAACCAAAAGAAGAAGAATCAATGCACAATACACTTGAAAATACTTTGGGGAAAGCCTCTGCTAAAAACGCAACTATTTGTATTATCATACAAGGTGGAAATACATAGGAATTATACAAATCCTTAGCTCTCATAGCTAGCCAACTCTTAGTACAATCCTAACAGATTCTCACAGGCAATCTAGGCTTCTCAATATCCTTCTCCTCTGCCCCCCAAGCTCCTATTTCCTTGCACTGTTCCTATGGGATGATCTTCTCCAACCAAGTGGAAAACTAATCTCTCACACTGATTTCACACCCTATCAGAACAACACAATCCTCAAGTAACCTTACCTTGATTGCATGCATGAGTTTCCTCTATAGGAAAACACATGCAACTGATAGTACACTATCCTTGACATTTAGCTCAATTGGGTATTTCTCAGAATAGACATGCATGAGTTTCTAATGAGAGAATCTTTAGTTAACTGGAGTACACTTGTTGAGTGCATGCATGCATCACCTGACTAATAACTCACAATTAGTTCCTCAAACAGTTTGGAACTAATTTAACTAGAATTAACTCAGTAAAATAAGATAACTAATTACAACTCAAATATAACTCAATCTTATCTCCTCAATTAAGGGATAATATCCTTAATTTAAGGGATAACTATTTCATGAATTCAGAAAGACTTCTAACTTGAATTGTAGAAATTCCCATTGTAGATCAACAGATTATGCAATATACGAAGCAAAATACAAGATCTACTTCTACAACAAACTTGTGGAAGCTTAATTGAATATGAGAAAGATCAAATAGAACACATATAACAGAGAATGAGAAAGCAATCACACATGAACATAGAAGAATAACTAGGGGAAAGCCTCAACTTAAAACCCCAATCTCTGTATTATCATACAAGTGGAAATATGTTCGGACTACGTAAAGCATCAACTCAGAAGCTATCATGCTCTTAGTACAATCCAACTACTACTCATAGACAGTTAAAAGCTTCTCACAAACCTTATCCTTTGCCCTCCAAGCCTCCTATTTCCTTGCGTAGTTTCTCCTAGGGTCCAATGCTGCCACCTATGTGAATTCACCTCTCACACTGCTCACTAAACTCAGAAGTAACTGCGCAATCCTGAAGGATATAATTCCTTCTACATGGATGAGTTTCCTATATAGGAAAAATCTTCCAACTGATAGTACATTGTCCCTTCCTCTGATCTCAACTAGGTCTCTGACTGAACTGACATGCATGAGTTATTTATGAGAGAATATTTAGTTATCTAGAGAGCAGTAGTTACATGCATGTAAGAATTAACTAACTGAACTCACAATTAATTCCACAAACTGTTGGAACTAATCTAAATGGACTTAAATCAATTAATTGAGCTAACTAGTTACAACTCAAAGTACAACTCATCCTCATCTCCTTAAGTAAGGGGTAAATTCCTCAATCAATGGAGAAACTGTTGCATGTCTTCACATAGACTTCATGTTTGATTTCCTAAAACTAATTAACTCAAGATGAATTAATTAATTATTAATCAAACAACTGCTAAGAACAACTTTGAATTTTACTTCTCAATTTTAGTTCAGGGACTAACTAAAATTGGAATCGATCCCGAAATTCTATTTATAGCAAAGCTATTTTTGACATTTTTATTTTATCATTCCTTGTTGCTATCTCCAACACTGGTACCTGAAATGCTATTTATAGCAATGTTATTTATAACATTTCTATTTTTAGCATTTCTTGTTGCTATTTTCAACACTCCCTCTTAATAAGAAAGGCATTCAACTTGAACTCGATCCCGAACCTTTGAAATGTTCTACATGTAACACTTCTCCCAAGTGTTGTTTCTCCAGCAACTCTAGAAACAAAAACAATCTCCCAACTCACCTCCCTGTTGGGCTAGAAACACCCTCTGATGCTGAAGCTCCCTTTGCCACTAACGAGTGCTCCCTCTCTGACCTCTGAGCTACTACAACACTCCATGCATCTCAAACCATTACACACCTCTCTGTGCCAACCTGCACTGTGCAACACTCCTATGCCTCTCGCATTGTTGCAGCCTGCTAGCTCTGCATTGTCTTGGGATTCCTGAACTATAGCTCTCTCTGCCGCTCCATCCGCATCTATCTCTACCCACTCAGCTAGTCCTGCTACTCCTTATCGGGGCTCCTATAGCAAGGTCTAATAAAAGAGGTTGGGTACCTCAATGATCCTGCCCCTATTCCAGCCTTCTTGGGACTGTCACTCCACATCGCCCCACCTCCGACCTGCACGTATGGATGCATGTGATCCCTCTGCCTGCTTGGCTCGAAATTTATCGCTACTAGAGGTCTCTGCATGAGTGGATGCCTCCACTTGGTCTCCTCTCGGCTTCTCTAGTTGTGGCTTCTCCACAACCTCCTGAAGCTGCTTAACCAATTGTGGCTCCTCCACAATTGTATGAGACTTCTTCTGGTGTTGCATGTTGAGAGGTAATGTACTCTCCCTCTCAACCACCATGTCTCCATCAGTTGCCTTGCTCCTCAAGGCTTTGCATGCATCTTGAACCTCAAGAGCATATAGGTTTTTGACTCGTGAACTGATCTGCTTCACCTGTCTCGTGATGAAGTGTCTAAGAAAAACCTTTCCCTCACTAAAGACTACATCATAGCCTTTGTCTTCCAGTATTGCGATTGATACCAAGTTTTCCTTCAGTCGTGGCACATACTTCACATCAGTGAAGGTAATGTGAGCTCCGTGCTCCCTCTAAAAAACAACTATGCCTAGTCTTGAGACACTATACTTTTCATCATTACCCATCGCTATGAGTATCTGGAGATCTTTCTCCTCGAGGTTACTGAACAAACTCTTATTGCGAGTCATGTGGAATGAAGCTCCACTGTTAAGAAACCAACCACATCTCACCATGGATGAAACCATGCATGCGAAGAGCGTGAAATCCAACTCAAACTATGAGGCCAATGCCTCACCTTCAGATCCTTCCTTGGATCCCATCTTGGATTTCTTCAATCGAAAATTTGTTGCAAAATGGCCCACCTCATGACAATGAAAGCATCGCACTTTCGATTTGTCAAACTTCTTCCCACCATGGGAAGAAATAGATTTGGGCTGAGAAACCTTCTCCTTCCCTTTCTTTGCCTTACTTGCTAAGGCACAATTTTCTTCATCCTCCTTGGATGAAGAACCATCTCTAGTGCTTCTTCTTATCTCCTCCTACATTAGATCTGACCAAATTCATTCCCAATCTGGCAGTATCTCTCTTCCATTCACCGAGCCTTGGTAGCTATGCTAGCTATTAGGAAGATCGAGGAGAGAAAGACTCACTGTGTCATCATCAACTATCATGATCCCTACACTTCCAAGCTCATCCCTGCAGGTGGTGAGCTTATTCAGATATGTAGAGATTGTGTCGCCCTTTTCACACTTGATTTTCTGAAGCCTGTCTTTAAGTTCCAACTTCCTCTAATCGTTGCTGTTCTAATATATATCTCTCAATGTTTTCCACATAGAAAGTGGTGTCTCCTTCCCATGGAGGCTCGAGACAATGTGGTCTCAAACTCCTTTCCAGGAGGATTCTCCTTGCTCTAGCCACACATTTCTTCCACTCTGCCAATTCTGTAGCATTAGCCACTATTGGCTTGGGGACTTCTTGATCAATGAAGCCATTTAGATTGTTATCCTCTAATACTGCTTCCATGCAATCCTTCCAAGCTATATAATTTGAGCTGCCATCAAGAGCATACTCAAGTCTTAAACCATTGAACACCATTAGTGAAATTGAGCTGTGATAAGAACTCGATTTCTATATTTAGGAACCTTAAAATTTGAACATATCCCTTCTTATATATTTTTCTCTCCTTTGATCACCTTTTCTCTGATACCATGTAGAAATTCCCACTGTAGATCAATAGATTATGCAATATACTAAAGCAAAATACATGATCTACTTCTACAACAAACTTGCGGAAGCTTAATCAAATATGAGAAAGATTAAATGGAACACATATAACAAAGAATGAGAAAGCAATCACATATGAACATAGAATAATAACTAGGGGAAAGCCTCAACCTAAAACCCCAATCTCTGTATTATCATACAAGTGGAAATATGTTCGGATTACACAAAGCATCAACTCGCAAGCTATCCTACTCTCAGTATAATCTAATTTCTACTCATAGATAGTCAAAGTCTTCTCACAAACCTTCTCCTCTACTCTCCAGGTCTCCTATTTCCTTACGCAGTTTCTCCTAGGGTCCAATGCTGTCACCTCTGTGAATTCACATCTCACACTACTCACTAAACTCAGAAGTAACTGTGCAATCCGGAAGGAGATAATTCCTTCTACATGGATGAGTTTCCTATATAGGAAAAATCATCCAACTGACAGTACGCTATCCCTTCCTCTGATCTCAACTAGGTCTCTGAATGAACTGACATGCATGAGTTATGTATGAGAGAATATTCAGTTATCTAGAGAGCAGCAATTACATGCATGCAAGCATTAACTAACCGAACTCACAATTAATTCCACAAACTGTTGGAATTAATCTAACTGGACTTAACTCAGTTAACTGATCTAACTAATTACATCTCAAAGCACAACTCATCCTCATCTCCTTAACTAAGGGATAAATTCCTCAATCAATGGAGAAACTGTTGCATGTCTTCACATAGACTTCATGTTTGATTTCTTACAACTAATTAACTCAAGATGAATTAATTAATTATTAATCAAAGAACTGCTAAGAACAAATTCAAATTTTAATTCTCAATTTTAGTTCACGGACTAACTAAAACTCGAATCCATCCCAAAATGCTATTTATAACAAAGTTATTTTTAGCATATCTATTTTATCATTCCTTGCTGGTATCTCGAACACTGGTACCTGAAATGCTATTTATAGCATTTCTTGTCGCTATTTTCAACATGAATTTCTCCAACTAATTAATCCATAATGAATGAATTAATTATTTTGAAGTAGCTAATGAGACTAAATTCGATTTTAATTCAAAATTTTAATTCAAGGACAAATTAAAATTGGAATTTCTGGATTCTATTTTTATCATTTCTTGTTGCTATTTTCAACACACCTTCTCAATGAGAAAGGAATTCAACTCGATCCCAATTTTGAACCTTTGGAATGTTCTGCATGCAACACTTCTCTCTAGTGTTGTTGCTCGAGCAACTTCAGATGCATCTGTCATCAAAGTCTCTAACTGCTATTACCTCTGTCAACTGAAAATTTTGTGCTTCCACTGACTCTGCCTTTCTACATTGTTGTCAATCCTTCTTTGTGCTCTTCAGTATATGACTACTCTAGCCTTAGTCACTTTGATCTTTGACTGCATTAATCCGACTAATTCCTCCCGCTACTATGTACTTTGGGCTCTCGTAGCAAGGTACGATCCATGAGATAAAACATCTCAATGGAACCTGCCCAATTTTGGCCTTCTTGGGATTATCACTTCACATTGCCCCAACTCACACCTGGAGGTATGGCTGCATGTGATCCCTCTGCCCACTTGGATCGAAATTCCCCCCTAATGGAGGTATCTGCATGAGTGGATCTCTTCACTCAGTCTCCTCTCTACTTCTCCAATTGTGGCTCCTCCACAATTGTCTGAGACTTCTTCTGGGACTGCATGTTGAGAGGTAATTTACTCTCCCTCTCAACCACCACGTCTCTAACATAAGCCTTGCTCCTCAAGGCTTTGCATGCATCTTGAACCTCAAGAGCATACAGGTTCATAACTCATGAACTGGTCTGTTTCACCTGTCTCATGGTGATGTGTATAAGGAAAACCTTTCCCTTACTAAAGGCAACATCGTAGCCTTTGTTCTCCAACATAGCGACCGATACCAAATTTTTGTTCAGTCTAGGCACATACCTCACATCTGTCAAGGTGATAGGAGCTCCATGCTCCCTCTGAAAAGCAACTATGCCCACTCCTAAAACACTATACCTTTCATCATCACCCATCTCTATGCGCATCTTGAGGTCTTTCTCCTCCAAGATATTGAATAAAATTTTATCACCCGTCATGTGGAATGAGGATCCACTATCAAGATACCTAAAACAACCCATCATCGATGACACCATGCATGCGATGAGGGTAAAGTCCATTTCGAACTGAGAGGCTAATGCCACACCTTTTGATCCTTTCAAGGATCCCTTCTTTGACTTCTTCGATGGGAAATTAGTTGCATAATGTCCCATCTCAACTTGAAGTATGATATTAATTCAATTTTCACCTACAACCCCGAACTTCAAGCTTCGAATTCTCTTCTTAGTATACTGTTCATGGCTCCGATAAACCTGGCTTTGTTACCATGTAGAAATTTCTCTATAGATCTAGCTCTCTACTACCATGTAGAAAATCTGTATGTAGGTTAAGCCGATAATGCAATATAAATCAAAGTAGAATACTATAACCTACTTCTACTATTAAAGTTTTGCGGAAGCTTAAAGATTGAGCTAAACAAATATAACCAGAAGAAGAAGAATCAATGCACAATACACATGAAAATACTTTGGGGAAAGCCTTAGCTAAAAACCCCACTATATGTATTATCATACAAGGTGGGAATACATAGGAATTATACAAAGCCTTAGCTCTCATAGCTAGCCAACTCTCAGTGCAATCCTCACAGATGCTCACAGGAAATCCATGCTTCTCACAAGCCTTGTCCTCTACTCTCCAAACTCCTATTTCCTTGCACTGTTCCTCTCAGATGATCTTCTCCAACCAAGTGGAAAACTGATCTCTCACACTGATCTCACACCCTGTCAGAATTGCGCAATCCTCAAGGAACCTTAACTTGATTGCATGCATGATTTTCCTTTATAGGAAAACACATGCAACTGATAGTACATTGTCCTTGACATTTAGCTCG
>APFE030378021.1:107061-117309 GCA_000404065.3 Pinus taeda | reverse complement strand
TCTAAAAAACAGTGTTTTATTCCCTGTACGCGACATTGCCCTGAGTTAAACGCGTGTATACGCGGGTTCATACAAACCCAACCCGCGTATATGTATTAAAACACTTAAAAAAATATAAAACTCCTTATTTTCGGGCGGAGATCGCGGGTTTTACCTGCTGATCACCTGTTAGTGCCCGTGGCCTCAACTGTCCCCTACCAATTCCTAACTAAAAAACTACTTTGGAATTGGTATAAAAAGACATCAAAGGGAAGGCCTAAGGGAGGAGAGAGTATAGAGCAAGGTTATTATACTGAGTTTTTTCCCTCTGATCAGGTCTGAAGACCCTTTTTCCTTCTGCACTTCCCCCATGTTGTACAGGAAACCCTTGTTTCCTTGTGGTTTGATGTTCATCCCTTAGTCATGACATCTTGGAGTGAGTATTGGAAGGTGACCTACTAGAGGCTTGAGGTGGGATGTATCCAGAAGGAGGCTGAGCTTTGAGCCTGCAGAAGTGGTTCAGGTGATATTGCTCTTTTTTCATATTATTCTATTTGTCTAATAAAGAAACACGTCTTGTTCTCGAAACGCTTCTTTCTTTATGTTAATGATGTTCATAGTTGAATTTCATGTATGAATGGATGTCTAGAAGTTTGTAACTAACTCCTTTCTTATATAACATAAAGATCATTTTTTATGTAAATCTTTGTCCATATACTGCTGCAATCTTTGGAATTGTTGTTTTTGCAGGGCAAAGGAGCGGAAGGGACGTGAAGAAGGGTTTGCACCCTTGAGTAACTACCCAAACGTAGGACCTCAGGTATGTCCTTCTCACCTTAGAGATAGCTTTTTCTAGCATAAACGGCTGTGTGTGTGTATGTTTCTTGACTTATACAGCTTCTAGTCTGCTAGGGTTCCACCCAAGAGCCTTAGGGGATAATATCCCGCAACAAATACTACGACCCAAGAACACTTAGACTCTTGCTTTATGCTTCACTATCTCATCCTATCCATTAGATTCTATCTTTTATTGTTCATTTCCTTTACAACTTAGAGCCTTGCTCTATTTATACAATTCCACGGTCCACAGACCATGGGTAGGCCGACATAACACTACTTTACATTACAAAACTTGGGGTGGACAACCCTATGACCCAACAAATTAAAGCATTGGAGAAGGATCTATCTTTTGAAAAGCCTTTGACAGACATTAGGAAGATATTGTGGACTAATATCATTGATGGAATCAATGATATTTGGTCATCAATTCAAATTATTTTTGAACAGATTGATTTAGTAAATCTTTCTCTTGAAGAAATTGAGAAGACAAGAAGAGTTGGTTAGAAAACTTAAGGAAGCTATCAGATTAATCAACTTTCTAAACAGTGAAAGAAGGAAACAGTTGGAACAATTAGATATTGAGGATAGGACTACTAGCATCCTCGAAATAAAGAAAGCGTCAACCAAAAGGAATTTGATGCAAGGTCTAGAACGAAGATATCAAAGCATGCAGGAAGATATAGATGAGTTCATGAAAAAATTTGACATCTTAAGAATGAAAGGACTCCCCATTCCTTTAGTTATCAATGATCAGTCAATGGTTTAGATTGATTACATTGACAAATTACATCAACAAGCTAACAGTCAGGCTAGTTCATCTTCAGCCAAGGCATTACCAACATGAAAAGTGCTCAACGATGGTTTAAAGAACCTCTTTTTTATGAAACATGAAGTAAAGCATCTATTCCCAGTACAACCCAATTTTGTGAAGTATACAGAGGTAGTTGAAATCTACGGGAAGCTGATCAGGACAAGAATACCAAAGGATGATTGGTGGACCAACATGAATGACATCCTATGAATTACCATGGTAAACAGTGAGGTAAATAGAAATATTTACCACAATAAATTTTGGTAAAAAGGATGAATGTTGGTGAACAGGTAAAAGAGTATCAGTTAAAAGGATCAAATCAGGTGATCAACACAAAGTTACTAAGATAACAACAAGATGCGTATTCATAGAGCATGCCTCCAATGCCTTCAACAAAAACAGGGACAACAAAAATTAGTTCATTCTCTGTCACTATATTCGAGACCATCTGTCTCTAAATTTGTGTAAAAATATATTTTATTTTCCTAGAATAAATCTCATCTAGTTATGAGATATTTGATGTAAATTTTGTATAAATACTTCTTTATTCGAAGTATTAGGTGGATCCAAAGACATTTCTATAGACATTTTCTTCTAGAATTGAAGTGTTATTATACCAAGACTTGTATGGCTTGTTGGATCAATGAATAAAGTAAAGACTGTTCACATGATACTTGTGTCAAATAGAAATCAAATAAGTATTCTATATCTCTTGTTTATTACTGTTTTTTCTCTGTTTACCAATAATCATGTGTTTTCATGAAACCTGAATGATAAACAAGTAATTATTTTTCAGAAATTGCTTTACTGCACTCTGTCTTAAATTGTTTATCTTATCAATGTTTTCTACTAGAATATCATAGTTAGGGAATTCTTGAATGCTCCCTTACTTCGTAGTTTATCCCGTTGGCTCAATCGAACAAAGGATTCTTAATTTCCCTTTGTTGATAGGCCTCCTCTATTCCTCATCTTGAACCTGGTTAAAGGATTCTTCATTGCCCTTTCTCCTTGTTTAAGACCATTTCATCAACTCGAACTTGGACATTTTCCTTTTGTTTTACTACCTTTCCCTGTGAGTTTTCCCTTTAGTAATTGATCTGATCTAGTTAAGCCAATATTTGATTGACTCCATAGCCCAATGGCTTGAAGGCCTTGTTCCATCCATTTGTTCCCAGAATTCCACCACCCAACCAAAAAATCCCCTATAAGCTTTCATATCTAGCAAAGCTAAATAATAAATAGAGATCCCTCTCTGAGTATAGATTGGCTAGATTATGTACTTAAAAGATTGGTTTGTGGTTACCTCGGAGTGTCCCTTCTTTTGATAACTTCTAAGGGAAAATCTTAGTGATAACGTGATCATCAGCAGATGCGAAGACAGAATGGGTAGCCACATAATTGACCTGTGGCAGGGAAGGTATTGCTAACAAAGAAGAGCCAATAGGGATGATGGTTGCAAATGAGATGTCCGGTGACCAATGAATGACAACTAATCAATAGTAATAGCTCTTCCTTCGTGCGGAAAACAAACCACATGGAAAAGAGAAGAAACAAGAGCTCCCATGACATAAACATAGTCCTGTCCAAGGAGAAGATTGAAATCTAATGGACCTTGGACTACCATCACATCTATATAGATATTATTTCCTACCAAAGTAATAGGGAACTGCAGAAGGATCACTAAGGGTTGACTTGTTCCTCTGTTGAAAGATAATAGATTCTGGGTGATAGGCATAAGCAGTGGGGAGCCCAAAACTTGCCAAGTAGTAGAAGACATGATGCTAATAGATGCACCTTCATCTAATATAGTGCTAGTTACTACCATATTATAGGCTTGTACTGTGATCTGGAAAGGCACATAAGACGAGAGGCGATAAGCATTTGAGTGACTCCAATCGAAAGAAATGATAGAAATACTTGGCGGGGGTTTCATGTGGTTGCCCTCATGCTCTACAGGAATAGAAGAAGGACTCTCCTGAACAACTGGGGTAGGAGGGTCACTCTTTGATCCATGAGAATCTAAGGAGATGAGAAGAACATGAGCACTATGATCACTACACTCTTTCGGAACAGAGTGAGCAACTGGTGGCGAAACCAAGTCGACACTCTTTTCGACTAATGGTTGGTTGGGAATAGACGTAAGAGTGTCATGCTTAGGAAGAGTAGGATGGGCAAGAGATGAATCCAAGTCAATCTCTTTACCAACCAGGGGAGGGCTAGAAGAAATCCTTTGATAACCATCAGGAAGTTGGGGTCGAGGAACTACAAGGTCTTCCAAATCCTTGGAAACTTTATCCATAAGCAGACAAAGGTGAAGAAGATGCTCTCCTTCACATAACCTACAGGGAAATCTAATCTTCCCTTTATTCTTACCATCACTAGCCAATAGTGTAGCATCGACATGATCTCCAGAGGTTGATGGGGATGGTTGATCCAGGTTTTGAGACCATACCTCTAAGACTCTAGGAATGCTAGGGTAGTATCAGAGGAGATGGTCACCCTTACACAACTTGCAAGGGAATTTGACCTTCTGGGGAGGATCAGAAGGTTTTCTAATGGGAAGTGCATTTGTAGTAATAGCCGCATGGTTGGACCCTTAGATAACTTCTTCTTCTTCATCTTCTTCTTCTTTTCCTTATCCTCCTGGTTACTAGATTTGAGACTTTCACTAGGCAAAGTAGAAGCGGAAGGTGAAGAAATAGGGGAAGAAAGTGAGGGGTCAACCTTAGAATCATCATGACACAATTCGAAGGAAGGATTTGGCGGGGTAGGAGTTGTGGCACTCGGGATTATTGAGGTCGAAAATAACCAAATAGATAAACCAATGGTTAACCTAGGGAGGGACAACCTTGCCATATAAGGAGCACTAGCATTTCTAAAGGAAGGAAAAGTACCCGAATTCTCTTCTGAGGGGAACCCATGACTGGTAGACTCCGGAGATGTTGCCATTGGAATCAACTCTAAAGAATTAATAAATCAAATTTTACTAGGAATATTTTGTGGGAAGTTAATTTTAGAACATTGAAACAAAACTTTGCCTTTTCATGTTTTAAGAGTTGAGAAAAGGACAAAAGGTGACTCTATTGCTTTTGATTGGAAATGAGCTTGAAAGGACAAGTACTCAGATGATCCTTTTACTTTTAGAGAGTCGAAAAGGAATTAAAATGACTACTCTAGAACTCTAGGCAAAAGGTTTACCAGGCAAGCGTGAACTACAGAATACCTCCTGGTGAGCCAAGAAGTATGAGTAGGCAATCTCACCGAAAGCTATGTTCGGTGTATCACGTCTGCAAGGCGGCCGACTCGATTTCCTATGGATGACACGATTGCAACCTAGTGGGGTCTCCCAGTCCGTACTAGCACTTATCGATCACAAAAGGAGGAATCACCCAACCTTAGTGAAAACAACAAGCACTAGGTTTAAAGGCGTTGGAACACGTCTCTAGCCTAGACCTCTAGATATATGAGAATTAAGTTTCAATTCTTCCTTAGGTTAATTCAATAGATTTTAACAGTTTATGTTGAATTAGATCTCAGTTTCAAGGTCCTGCTGAATGTATCTTCTTGTTATTAGGAAAACTAGTGTCGATTCAGAGCTGCTAGTCCCAATAAGACGGGTAGCTATTTTAGAAACAAACAAGCTAAAGTCACTTGTGTTTTCCTTTATGAGAAATAGATGTGAGAGAATCAGAGAGTCCCAACCTCAGTCTTTCACTTGGCTCCTTTCTTGTTTCCTCTCCCCTTTGACAGATCTTTACCACTCCTTCTTTACTTGTCCCGCTTCAAAGAACACCTGTAGAGTCAAAGCAGCATAATACCATAAAAGCATAGAGATAAATAACCATAAAAAATATAGGATTAGATATATATTAACCATACAAATGCATATATCAATACAATATTTAGAGATATACAAGAATATGGAGGAAGATTCAAATAGCTTTATTGATAGAAGTAGTAGAAGAGAGGATTACAACCCATTGATCTAACCCAACGCCATCCTCCCAGCATGAAAGCCCTCTTCACCTCATGAAAATCTAGATCACCCAACACTATGATGTTCCATAGAGAAACTAGCAACACTTCCTTACAAGATGAAAAATTTGAGCCTCTGTATCTCTAGGACGACGGATCCATATATAGATATTTGCAGGTGAGTGAGTCAGCTTCTGGGTTTTTGATTAGTGTCATTTATCTGATAGTTCTTGGTTCCACTTGGAGATTTCATGATCTCTTACTCATCCCTGGGCAAATTAAGAGAGGAAAGTGTCAAATGAGCAGTTTCTAGAAGATTCTCTGGGTTTCCACCTAGCAAACTGCCTCTTCCATTTGTCTACTCTCACCCATCGCACCCTATAGAAGGGATTTTTAGTATGCATCGCACCCCTCATGTGCAATAGGTGAGATGAATTACACCTTGACCATGGAGCAGGTGAGATGGTCCAGTTTTGACCAGTTCTGAGTAGTTTTTCAGGGAGAACTTCTGGGAGATGATGTAATCAGCTGATATTGTTCCTTTAGGGTATGAAACAACAATTTTAAGGGTTTAGAAACCCTTGGTTTATGGACATATGAGATTGGGGTTGCAGTGCCCAAATATGTCTATAATAGTTGCCCCCTAAAGCATGAGGTCGTAAATCTTTTGATGTCGGGTGAAATGCTTTATCATGAGGATTCGAGGTTTTTCGAAACTGGAAGGTGACTTGTAATAAGATATAATACAATACATTATCTTCATAAAATTTTCATGATCTAGCTAAGGCGGGCACTCCCATGCTCATCTTTATAAATTCATTTTCATGTACATTGGACAGACAACCATCTGTATCGTAGACTACTGATTCTGGTAGATCCATCATCCCTTAGCTTGGATCATTATCTATGCAGCTATGATGTACATTTGATGTCTTTATTTTCCTAAATATATCGTAGCCCGGATGGATGAAAATAGATTCGGGGTCTTCAAACTCATTCATTCTTCGTCTAAAGTACAAGTCGAGCCATGTGAAAGGATGTTCTGACGCCGAACATGGAAGGACATCGCTTGATTATCATCCAATGATGTGAGTTGTTAACAGGCGCGAGAGGAATCACCGATAATGATGATGACCCTCAAGGTACGATAGTACAATTCACGTGGTGTGAATACATGAATCTATGTCGAACACCATGCAAAATCTCCCGATCGAAGGCCATTGATGTAAACCTGTCGTCGGAAGTGAGAAACTTGCCATTGAGGCATGCAAGCTTCAAAGTACTGAAAGGGTTGTTCCTAAGTCAAATTCTTGGATAATGAGTTGATGTCGACAAGAAGTGACCCATCGTAGGAGGGCCTTAATGAATCCCACATCTATGACACGAAACAAAGCAAATGATTTTGTGGAGGTGAAAACGATATGATGATACAAGGTTCAGGGTGGCGGTCATGAAAGAATGAAGCGTGAAGGTATTGCAGCAGATGAGATGTAAGTTGGGTTGGTGAATCCTCTGAGCGACTACCGGTGAACGGAATAACCCAACCCGACTCAATCATGGTGATGGAGTGAAAGTTTCATGTTCAAGAGCGACCTGCTACCAATAAATTTTCTTGAAGTTTATTCCCAATTTTTCCCCTGTCATTGCTGACCAGTACCTCTTTATTTTTGTCAAGCTTGAGGAGGATAACATATGCTTGTTCTATAATTTTCCCTTCGGGCAAACCCGTCGTTATGTTTTAATGAGACTAGCGAAAGTGAAGCTCGCTCTTGACTGTATGGACAAGTTTTTCGCTATTGTCTTAATGAGTTTAACGACAAAGATAACTTGGTCCTTTTCAATTTTAGAGAGTCTCAAAAAATACAGAAAGGAAACTCCAGTAATCCTTTTTCTTAGTATAATCCCTTTAGTCTGAAAAAGTATAAAATAATATGAAAGGGATGACTTTTCGATAGTTTTAACGAGCCGAACAAGACAAGCGCTCGATCTTTTTGTGTAATGATCCCTCAGGTCCAAAAAGATTAAAATCTAGAGGAGGGATGGCACTTCTGATCACTTTAACGAGCTGGAGAGGCCAATTGCTAGGAAATATTTTCATATTTTACGATTCAGATGAAAAGAGCTTAAAGGAGACTTGTTTTTTGAGGAACGAGTGATGTTTTCGGATAGCAGCTGGTTCCAGGTAAGGTTTGGAAATTTTCAATCACGAAAGTGTAAAGAAGATGGCTAAGAGAATCACTCGTCATAGTTGTTCCTCAAAAATGGGTAAAAAATCAAATGGAGGCTTATGATCAGCTAAAAAAGAGTGGAGGTGATGGTAAGAACATGACCAAGGTTCAAAAACTGAGGATTATGCGGTTGCAATAGTTATTTACCAAAGGATGGGTTCATTTTTTAATGAGATGAAACTCTGGGGGAACATATGCTCATTGCTAGGTTTATTTTTTAACGAGCTTGAACTTCACATAAACCTGCTCATGCTAGTCATAGAATAAGGATATCCCATCGATAGGTTCATTTTTTATGGAGCTTGACCCCATTCGAAACTTTTCTCCGTAGCCTTTCTTTATGCAAGCTAGGAACGACCAACCTACAAGTTTAAAGGGTTAAGAACCTACAAACTAAGAAAATAAATGGTCACTTTTCACTTTCATGCAAAAAGGTTTGCATGCCCCGAGGTATAGAGAAGTATAGTTTCAAGGTTACCATACAGAAGTTCTTGCATTAGCAAGATGGTTCCACCTGTGTAGCAAACAAAAACACTTCCTCAGCTTTGTCCATCGAAATGGAAGAAGGTGATTCTAGTTACAATCACCTAACCTTTAATGAGGGAATCCTATTCCAGTCTAATCCCATTTTCCTAAACATATGGGTGTGTCAGACTAGTCATATATCCTCTGCGGAAACCTACCCTATACCTAAAGTTTTCCTGTCGAAGCAGACTAGGGTGCATACCCCCTGGGTTTAGTCTCATTCACCGAATCACTCATGCTCATCAGGTGGATGGATTGGAGATTGATGAGACATTCCTTATGCAAAATACCAGTTAGGGATGGCACTTGACTATTAGCTATGTTTGATCCGAGGAATGAAAGTTGGTCTACGAGTTGGACCACTTTGCCTTCATGCGGAAAACACATCACTCGAAAGAGTGAGGAAACAATAGCTCTCATGCTATAAATTTAGTCACACCCGAGGAGTAGATTTTAATCTAAAGGTCCTTGGACTACCATTATGTTTAGATAAACAATTTTCCTTCTCAAAATTATAGGCAAACTTGGAAGGATCCCTAATAGTCGATTGGTTCCTTTGTTGAAACCTATCAGATTTCGAATCTCAGGCAGAAGCGATGGCGAACCAAGGGATTTCCAAGCAGTTGAGGAAAGGATACTCATAGAAGCCCCTTCATATATGATAGTACCAACCATGACCATGTTGTAAGCTTGTACTATGATTCAGAATGGGACATTAGATGGTAGAGGGGGTTTGCCTAGTAGATTTCAATCGAAGGAAACAACTAGATTGCTTGGAGGAGGGAACGAATAAACAGTCGAGTAAATCTCTAACGAACTTCCTTCATGTGGTAATGGAACGGGTATATTTCCCCCATGTTCATTGGATTCTATGTTGACGAAAAGAATTTGAACGGTGTCGTTCTCATTCTCTTTGGTGACTGTATCATCTGAAGGTAGACCTTTTGGAGGGTCGACTACCATCTCGACCTATTGACTTTGGTCCTATGTGGACTCAGAGGGTTTATCTTCAAAAATAGATGCTTTGACCGACCACAAAGGTGTGTCAGTCGAATTTTCAACTAGTGATCGACTCAACAAGAGTTTCTTGTATCCAGGAGGAAGCCGTAGCGGTGAAGCAAGATGATTATCCAAGACTCTTTTAGCTTTGTCTAGGAAGGGAAAATAGTGGATGGCATGATCACCTTCACACAGTATACAAGGAATTTCAGATCTTCATTTTTGTCCATTGACTTCGTTTTCACTAGCTGACGGTCTACTTTCAACATGATCGTCAGAGGTTGAGGACATCGGATTGTGCAAGCGAGGAGACCAGTCCCTAAAGATCCGCTGGATGCAAGGGCAATCTCAATAATAGCGGTCTCCCTTGCAAATGACACATGGAGATTTAGGTTTGGATGGTGCAGCTTGTGTATTTTCACCAGACGATGCATGGTTGCCCCCTTTTTCCGTTGGCTTCTTCTTCTTCTTCTCCTTCCCTTTCTTTTTCTTCTCAGTTACTTGGTTTTTAGTTTTACTAGCTTCACCAAGCGAAGAGGAAGAAGGAAAAGGAGAAACAAATGAAGTAGAAGATTTTGGGGTAACTCTAGTATCATCCGGTTTTGATTTGATTGCTTAGGAAGCACGGTGCTTTGAACGATAGAGGTCAAGAAAAGCCATACTGGAAGGTCAATTGTCAGTCCTGGAAGGGACAATGTGGCCATATGAGGTGCACCAACATCTCCCCAAGAGGAGAAGGGACTAGGATTCCCCCCAAGGGGAAACCCTTGGTTGGTTGACTCAATTCTCTCAACCTAAGACCAACGACGGAACCGTGATGTTATTTCGATTAAAATAAATTTTATGATGCTTTGACACAACTTTCTTTTTCAATTTTTAAGAGTCGAGAAA
>APFE030378021.1:62056-91725 GCA_000404065.3 Pinus taeda | reverse complement strand
TTTATAGTCCAAATATTATTAAGAGCTAATAATATTCGACTATTCTATTTTTAGCCTGGCAGTCTAAAAATAGACTCCACCCATATGTATAAAATAGAGGTCCATCTATTTTTACCAACTTGACCAATCATCCACAAATAGCATCCTACAACTCATAGACCATGATCCATATGTCTAAAAATAGACTTTGCGCCAAAAATAGCCAGCGGGCCCACTTAGTGAAGGCGACTCATTTTCACTAAGCTCCATCATCTTGTTGCATTTTCAACATTTACATCGAACTTGGGATTTTCCCCCAAAACTTGGGCTTTTGCCCCAAAAATGACCTAGGGGACCCCATCCCAATAGGTCCCCGCAAAAAGGTTGTTAGTCAGCCTCGAGTCACTCAGCTGGCGCAATGATCTTGCTATAAAGATCCTCCAGCTCTACCTATACAACCACTACTTCAACCGTGCTTTGCATGGCTTCCTACTTTACTTGATCTACCAGCTACTCTATGGTTGACCCTTGACCGACTCACTTGATATTCTGCTGTGTAGGCTACAAGTTTGCCAACTTTTCCTTTATGTTGGGTGAGACCATGTAGGATGCATCCAACCAAGGACCCAGCCTGGCCTTAAGGACTACTTCCTTTTCATGCGCTGCATCCACATGTGCAAGAAGTTGCTTTGCCTCCTACAACTTGGTGAGGTGCTGTGCTGTAGAAATGGTGCATGCCGTCACCCTAACTTCATCGTACTGCTACTGGAGTTCACGAATCTCTGTATTCAAAATATGCACAGTGGGATATTCCTATAGGGTTGTAACCACTTCCATGCCCTACTCAAATAAAGTCGTGCAGTTAACGATTGCATCATCCACATTTGATATTACTTCCTTCACAACAGCTTCGCGTTGTTCCCTAAATTCAAGCAGAGTGGAAGGCTATGACTTGAGATCTAGTTTTGTGATTTTCATATTAAGTTCAAACTTAACTCTAGCCACTTTTGCCTTAGCATTGCAGACACCCACAACAAGTTTTTGAATCTTAGCCTCAAGCGGTGCCTCCTCAGGTATGTGCAACTCTGGCACTGTCTTGCATGCCTCTACCACCGTGGCTGCCAATTGGGTGCTCTATGCTTGGATCATTTCCTTTGCCTTCACGACCTCTGTATCTTGCTCCCACATGACCTGCTCCCACCTATATTTTTCTGTTGGGCACGGGAACCCCCAAGGGAAGTTTTGGGGCCTAGAGCCTAGATTTTGGTCAAAATTGTAAATTCAATGTAAAGACTCCACATTTTGTGGGCGTGGAGCACGAAGTTGTAAATGAGTCATAGGGTTGTCTGCCCTTAATTTTGTAATGTAATGTCATATTTACATATTTAGCCATGGTCTGTGGACCATGGGATTGTATAAATGGAGCGAGGCTCTAAGTAGTTGAAAAATCAATCAATGGAATAAGTCTAAGGATGAATATTTGAGTCATATCTAATTGTAAAGTCGAGCCTTTGGGTCGTGGAGTAGGAGAAGGCTCTATAGCTAAGTGTGCAGAGGCCTAGTAGTCCGCGACTTAAGTGCGCAAACCCTTGCAGCTAAGTGTAGAGGGAAAGTCAAGTTTGTAACTGTGGAAGCATTAACAAAGAGAATTCTTCATATCAATTCAATGTATTTATTTTTAGTTTTCTGTATCGAATATATTGGGTATAAATTGCATTTTTTTTGTCTATATGGTGTGCAAAGATATATAACTCTGCTGTTTAAGTAAATGTGCTATAAAGTATCTGTTTACGCGAAGTTAACTAACAATTGTAAGAAGATAAGTAAGATACGCAATGCAACTTGGGAAAATAGTGCAAATCGTTGCCATAGCAGCGCGAAAGTATTTTAGACCTTGGTTAGTGTTGTGCGAAAGGAAATTCTAACAGATCATGAAGGTATCGCAGGTCAAAATATTGCACGAAGCAACCTGTGCAAAGGTAGGCACAATTGGACTAAATTGACACCTCATAAATCTCAAGGGTGCAGAAATTTGGTTCCAACATCCCCCCATACTGCTTCGGGTGAGACTTCAGTCTGCGCTCCATGTGCTAAGGCCAAAAGGGCCAGTAGTGTAGGGTTTGTTTGGCTAATTAACACCAAACCTGGGTCAAGCCCCCTCAAGCCAACAAATGTTTCTGTTGCCAGGACCAAAATCTGCATAGAGATGCTGATGTCGTATCATTGGAATCCAACTAAGAAGGAAATTGAAGACTGGTTGGACAAAAGAATTAACGAGTTCACGGCATAGGAGAACAGGAACTCGCGATTGTAAAAGAAGAGTGGTTATAATGCTATCTGTACATAGATATCCATGAAATCTTCTTTGCGTCTTTCCCTACTAAGTTGTACGAGTGGATCGGGAAGCTCACGGATAGCCAAGGAAGGTGGAAACTAGACAATCCTATTGCGTGGACCCCAGAATTAGTACGAAGGTTGGAATCATCAGAGGATAAGATCGCACGCACCGTTGATCACTAGCTTGATCGAATTATAGGAGGATTCATTATTGAGCTCGCGGTTGACACCTCAGTTAGCTACAATGAGGTAGAGTGACGCTTTCTCAAAGGACCGTGAGGTAAGTGTACGTAAAGTCTTTGAATACTTCCTAGAGACCAGTACATAAGGAAATAAGGGACAAAAGAACAACCCCTTGATCTCACCTCCATGAGGGGATGAGGAAGAGCTTGCGAAGGTCTCACCATGAAGTGCGATCAACCTGATAAGGTAGAGAATTCCGTGAATACCACCCCCACCCACACCGACACCAGCTTCACCACCATCACTTCCATCCTCACCTGTACCACCACCACCGCCACCGTGATTCAATATGGTAAGTAAAGTGAAGTTGCCTGTGTTCAAAGGTTTAGGAAATGAGGATCCGGACCAATTCTAGTTCGTGATAAGAGTCGTATGGGAAGCACAAGGAGTTACAAATGATAATATAAATAAAGTGACAGTGGTTAGCGCCCTGCAGGACTGCACACTGACCTAGTATATTAAGCACTCCAATGATAACCCAAATGGGGAAATCATGAATATCCAAGTAGAACTAAATAGAGAATTTAGCAGGTTGAAGTCTGAAGCACAGTCGATCATTATATTCAATGTTAGAAAATTATATATTACAGAGCAATGGATCACATAAAATGTTGCAGAAATATAAACACATAAAACACATAAAACAAGAGAGACACAGATATACATGGTTCACCTAGTTTGGGCTACGTCCACGGAGAAATAGCCAGTCCTTCTTTTTATATTATCCAGCAAACTGAAGAGATACAACCTATAGCAGATCCGCTGTAACACCCTTTTCACTCTCAATCTCCTCTCTCTTCCTCACTCAGAATACAGAGATACATAGAAACAATAAAATTCCCTCATATGTAGTGAGGCGTTGCCTTCTAGGGCAAAAAACCCTAAATTAAACATAACTTCCACCATCAGATCATCCGCCTAATGAATGGCCCACACTAGTTTCTCCTTCCCTTTTACCTCATATCCTTATGGTTGCTGCATATATATCTCTTCCTCCAAATCCCCATGGAGAAAGGCTGTCTTTACATCTAACTGCTCAAGATGCAAATCTTCAGGTGCTACTAGACTTAGAATAGTTCTGATTGAAGTCATTTTCACAATAGGAAAAAATATCTCATCAAAGTCTATACCCTTTTTCTGTGCAAACCCTTTCACCACAAGTCTAGCTTTATACCTTTTTCCACCACCATGTTCTTCCTTCAACTTGTAAACACATTTATTCTACAATGTTGTTTTACCTGCAGGCAACCTGACTAAGTCCCAAGTTTGGTTATGTGCTAAGGAGTCCATCTCTTCTTTCATGGCTTGCTCCCATTTCTTCCTGGTTTCTACCTGCACTGCTTCTTCATAACATTCTGGTTTACCAGAATCAGTCAACAATACATAATATAATTAAGGAGAGCAGGGGGTCTACTTATCCTGGTAGATATTCTAACACCACTTTCAGGTGTTTGAAGTGCTTGTTGCTGTTGTGGTTGTTGTTCTGGATGTTGATCATTATGATTTTCAGGCACCATCATTATTTTGTGATCTCGTCAAGCACTGTGTATTCTCTGTTTTCTTTTTCTTGTTTCTTTTCCTGTAGCTGATCCTTATAAAAAACCTTTTCATTGAATATAACATCTCTACTCCTAATGATTTTGTGTTTTTCATAATCATAAAAGCAATAACTAAAATCATTAACACCATATCCAATAAAGGTACTTTTTTCTTGAATAAATACATGCGTTCAACGTCAAAGAAAATATATTACATTTCCTTCTTGCAGAAACATAACCACATTGCATACATTTAATTTTTTTTGCCTGCGTTTCTTCTTTTATTTCTACTAGAAGGAAATCTAGCATGCACTAGATTTGTCTTGCATTTCAATGTTTTTATTAGCAACATTGTTATGTTTATGCTAGAAGATAATATTGTATGTGCTAGATTTTGTTCACCCTAAAATGTTGTTACTTGGTTGTTTTCACTAGAAATAATATTGTGGGTGTTAGGTTTCTTATAATATTATAGTGTTGTTGTTGGAAACATGCTTGTGTTTGAGTTGGAAGAAATATACGATTGCTAGACTTGTTTTGTTGTAAAACGTTGTTGTTGGAGATATGTTTTTTTTGTGATAGAATTTAAAACACATATGATGGGGACTATACCATAGAAAAAATATAATCTCTAATTTGGAATTTATGAATAAATGTGTTATTGACGTATTCTATGCTTCTCTTCTAATGCACAAGTATGCAACTATAAAGCGACAAGAACAATTTGTTTAGAAACATGGATTAGTTTTCTCTTGTATATCTATAAGCTTCCAAAATCAATTTCACTAATTTATAGATGCATAATTTCACAATATTATTCATCAACGTAACTATCTAACAAAAATCAAGTCTACACTTTTCAAAGACCTAAATTTTAACATCCCTATTAATCCATCCTAAATAGTATGTCCTCATATATGTAAAGGTAGGGAGTGCTAACATTGGAACTAAAGTTTTGGAAGTAACTCCAAAACATTTAGAATAAAACTAAAATTATGTATTATATATAACACTAAAACTTTTATTTGGAGAAAAACCTCTAGAAAACTTTTAAATCTTGTGCAACATCAATTTTTGATATTCTAATAATTTTACAAAGGACCATCCTTTGCTTCTCCAACTTCTAAAAATTTCTTATGAACATTATTTGTACAGGTACATCAATATTACAGGTTCCATTTTCAAGTACATACAATTAGTGTGATTATGGTTAATATCAATATCTAATAGTATGCCTATATATATATGATAGTTTGAATGGTTTAAATCTCTCTCTCTCTCTCTCTCTCTCTTCTCCTATATATATTATATATATATTATATAGTATTATATATAACACAACCACCACACATATATATGTGTGTGTGTACTATATATATATATATATATATATTCTGTGTGTTGTGTTGTGTGTGTGTGTTTATATTATTATATATATATATTAAACGAAACAGTGGATGTGGCAAACAATCCTTTAGTAAATATAAAATGACTACCATAATATTCTAAATTATTTCATTGATATTCCTTTTTTGAAAGTTGTGTTTTGTCTAAAATGTATAGTCACACTTTACATGGTTTAACCCTAATTTAAAAATACGATTAGGTTGTTACAAAATAGGTATCAGTTACAATGGAAAAAAAATTGGAAAAGAGGGAATTAAATTTACATCTTGATTAATCGCCAATTTATGTGACTTGGAAGGGTTGAATTTACAAATAGTGGAACTTACCATGCTTAATAAAGGGTTTATGTACAATATGTTAGAATTTTGGTAATTGATGCCACTCAGCCACATTTGACTGTAGAGGATGTTGATGAAAGGGACACACATCAATGGAAGATCATGTATTTGAGGTTGAACATTGGTAAAAAAGAATTCTTGAAGCATGTATTAAGTGTTATTAGGAGTATATTAATTTTTTTTTTAAGAAATTACAAATATCATTTACCTTGTTTTATAGGTCAAAATGGTTCTTTTGCATTTTCTCTTGGAGACAATATATATATTCTACGACATGGAGTGAAAGTTGGTGAGGGATCCATATAGAATACAAAGATTGGGCATAAGGTGCATGGAAATATGGTAAGTAAAGGATGCATAATAGTTATGTTTGAGAAGGTATTAAAACATGATTCCCCTCTACCACATCCAATAGGATTTGAGCATACAGTAGGGTGTGAATTAGAATCCTATTGATATTTTTCCAGAATTATATTTGGCACCTTACTATCATTATCATGCCATAAATATTCCCAACACAGGGTTACCTTGATATGTAAAAGGGATTTTTTTACACATGAATGAAATGGAACACACACGTGAATTCATAAAGGTGATAGTTAATGCCTGTGAGGATGACATGGTTGAGGGTGAAACAATAGGTGGAATACAATTTGTATTTTGTAGAATATATAGGGACATAATACCAAATATGTAGGATTTGGGATAATTATGAACACTTATTTTTTAGGTGTTTAATAAATATGCTGTTGGACAACAAAGGTGGGATTTTAAAGTTCAAGGAAAAGTTCAAGGAACCACCCAAGGAAATGTCAATATGGGGTGTTATAGACAAAACATGTACTCCAAATAGAATATATGGGTAAAATTATAATGAAAAATATATAAACTCAATTGAGATGCATTTAACAAGCTCATAAAAGGATTGAACTAGTTATGGCTACAAAAAAACTTGCAAAATACCAATACAAAATAGATGAAGAGAATGGAATTCAACTTTTCACAACGACTAAACGTTGCAGACAATATAGTCTTTAGTATGTGGATTGGAAGGTCATGTAGTAGCTAGAAGGGGTTTGAAGGACATAAATATAAATTGTATTAGGGAATTTGTCTTGAATTCACTCTTCTTCGAAATTAAATTAAATGGGATTTAAAGGAAATAATATTTGTAAGAGAGCATGGTACAAGATACAAAATATTCCTCCAAGAACCGTCTATAACAACCAACATTATTTACATCATTGACATATTAAATCTATTCATGGTAACACCAAGACATGCAAATAATGTGCACACATTGTGGCACCAAGAGAAATATTGTACAAGATTGGAATGAATAATTCCAATTTTTCACTGAACGAAACATCTCAAGTTGAAGAAGATGGAGTTTTTATCTGTCAATATTGTTCTCTTCAACTTAAGAGCAAAATTATTTGTTAAAATAGACCAATAAGGCTCTTAAAAATCTTAATTACCGATCATTATCACAACCAACAATGATCAAGAGTTGGAATGCTCGTTTTCGCTGTGTGGCATTTTCAAAGAGCGCCAACTTTAGTAAATGCATTGAATGTATTGTGTTGGAAGAAAAAATGAAGTTATTGAGTACAAAAGAGGCTGAAGAAAAGGCATGAGGTAGATTGAACAAGCATAACAAGAATGTTATGTGTGGAAGACATTTCTTCTATGCACACATATATTTGAGCAATTTTCAAATGAGTATTTTGGCATTATACATTATTAAATGGACAAAAAACGAACCTCAATCCAATTGATACATGTCAAAAAAATATTTATTTCAATAACAAATTTATGTTTGACATTGATAGGTATGCTAGCACATGGGCATGAGACAAAAGGTTTTGGTCATTTCTCCCTACCATTTGTACATATTTGGTAAAAATTTAATATTACATACCTTGCAAATTGTTTGAGGGATTTGGAAGACCCACATATTGATATGTATATGGATATACTTAACGCTTGTAATTATGCAAAATGTAAAGTGTACAAGGCTGCTTTTATGTATTGTGGACGATGAAAAAGTCATAATGTTTATTTTAAACCTATTCCTCCACTTTTTTTGTTACAATTGGATAATTCAACAAGTGATAAGAAGAATCACTATCTTTTCATGCTTCCATTGGTTAATTGCTCTTGGTGTCTTCATCACTATTTAGATTGGATTCTCACACGTGGGGCACACCCATGATGACACATTAGGAACATAAGAAATAATTTCTTCTAACTTGAAAAGTAATGGTGTATATTTTTTACTTGAAATGATGGATACATATCGCACAATTGAAGAAAATTGAATTTTTCCAACTACACTTATTGACAAGGTGTATAACTTCAAAAGTTTCCTTGATGGATACATCAAGGAGGGAGAAAATAAACTAGTTGAAGATATTAATGTCTGATACTTCCCATTTCCTATATTCTCAATAATGTTACAATACTAAGATACACAAAATCCATAAGAGATATTGAGAGGTTACAATTAGGTGAGTTGTGTCATATAGATGATGAATGTCGACCTAAACTACCTAAGGGATGTCATGTTTCTTTTGTCCTAAAGAAAATTATGTCTACTTAAAATAACTAAAGGAAGGAATAACATCATAGATAAAAATTTGGAAAGGAATTATCAATAATGAGGATTCACCCATTCTTACGAAAGAATGGAAAACTATACTAGAGTATTGGGAAAGAGTTCTAAATACATTAGATGAAATATATAATGATCATAGAATAGTGAACACAAGTGATTCATCCTCCTAGGATTTCAGGTCCAATCTAAGGAAAATTGTGTATGATGACCTCAACCCACAAATGCAAAGGTAGGCCTTTGTCATGCAACATCAACCTCGCTGCTCCCATAATGATACGATTCTTTCTCTCAACCACCCAATTCTACTATGGGTTGTGGAGTGTTACAAGTGGCATGACAATGATGGCATGTGTTGTAGAGCACCTACAATTGAATAATGCAAATGTAGGTAATTCAGAATTTCACACACATAGAGAAATAGTTAAGAATAAAGGTAAGGGAATCTTAGAGCTACAATTTTGTTTTAACAAAAAGACACAATAAAATGAATAATGATCAACATGGAATGCTAGACCTAACAGGGAATGTGTGATAGACTCTACACATTACTCAAGTCCATGGCTAGTACCACAAAGATGTGATTTTGGTACCATTGTTGGACTCAAAATAATGTAGGAGATTTTTAGGATAAATGCGACATCTCTTAAAAGTTTCTAGTTCAAAAAAAATTCACTCATTGAATGTGGTGGGCAATTTAACTTTAGTGATAAGGTCTATGAAGGATGAAGCTACCATTCTAAATATTAATCATGTGGTTACTCCCATCATGTTGAATAACTTTTGTGTCTTTTCGATGAAACAAATTTTCTCCATAAATGCAGAGAGAATAACATGATGGTTGGTACATTATCAAGGGTGGTTTTACTTATATCAACCAATTCACAGTAGTTTATTTATTATAAGGGTGGTACTCATTTCATACATTTGATAATCTAAATTTTCCTTTGATGTTTTGACATTGATGCTTCTTAAAGAAAAAATAATATTTTTTGCACTTGATCTTTAAAATAAGCTTTTATTTGTTTCTTTATGTATAGAGATAAAAAAAAAATTAAATTCTTATGACACTAACAATATTTATTCAATGTATTTTCTTTTAAGTTCCTCAAATAATTATACTAAGGAATATTTTATCACATGGATGTGCTAAATACACATCTAGATTGTACTTTGTTCCAAGTCAAATATAAAATATGGTTTTTTTCATTGTTGTTAGGAAAATAAACATTGAAAATTTATTTTAAACCTTCATTGATTAATGAAGAATGATAAAAATTCTTTATGTATAATGCTTTCTTAATTTAATATAAAAAAATTGATAAAAAAAATAAAAATAAAAATTACACATAAACAAATATTTCATATATGTGTGTGTGTGTAAACAAATAGGTACTCTATATTAATCTAACTGGAATATGGGCCAATACCATATTTTTCATACATTGATATTGTGCAACATTCCAAAATTATTCAAAAGACAACCTATTTCTTCCTTTTTTCTAGCTATATCTCTACTACATTTATTTTTTAGAGCCCCCAAAAGACTACGATATTGAGAAAACTCATAAAACATCTAAAAAAGTTTTCTAGGTAATCGGTTTCATTATATCACCTTTGGGGCTTCCATCTTGTGCATCATGTGTTGCTTCCATCTAATGAGGGAGAGTAATATACATATCCTATTCCACAGGCTCATCGCATTGTATTGTTGTATGTGTCGTTGGAGGGGAATGATCATTAATCATGTATACTTCGTTGAGGATACCCAAAGTTGTTGATTCTACTGTCAACTGAATACCACCCATGTTTAGAGTTACGTTGTCCAAGTTTATTTCCAGATTATCCACTATGAGCTTGATACCATCTACATCCACTACTAGCACCTCACACTTCCTTTTCACGAGAGAAAAATCAAATATGGATTTTGAGGCCACTTGTTCTCCTATATTACCAATGGGAGCTGATATTTCTCCAATAATTGAAACCAATTTTTCCATTACCATCAAAAACCGCTTATAACCCTTTACTGAGGCTCTTCCATCTCTAAGATCATACTCTTCACATTAAATTTCATTATCGTGTCCCTGAGTACTCTTGACATAAATTTCCATCACTAAATTCTTCTTTGTGTGACCAAAATCATTTGATATTAACTACTTTAGGGCTTGTGGTGCACCAATCTTCTCTTCTTTTATCCTTAGTATAAATGCCTATGAGATAATACTCCACCTATCCATAACCATGCCATTGATTACCTTGTTCTCCTAGCTTGTTGATCTATCAACACAATCCAACTAGCAATATCACCATTCTCCAAGTCTATTCATAAAGATTGGATTAGAGTTGTCATTAAGTGGCCTAATAAGACATGATTCCAATCTAATCGAAGCCTCGAAGGAATTTATTTTATTCATGTTGATCCTTTTCATATTTGATACACTCTTTATGCAATATGAAAAAAAATGCATCTCCATAGTCATCAATTATTATCCCTTGTGTTAGAGCTACTCCCTTGTTGGCTTGTTCATTAACACATTGATTATTCTACCTTTTGATATGGTAGAAAACAATGATTTCAAACTTTTGAATTTGCAACCAAATTCTAAAATACATCGGAGCCAAGTCCTTTTCTAGTTGATCTTTAATTTTATGGAGTTTTTTATAACTATCATCTAAGCACCAAAGCTGATTAGCTGAATTATCTCCCTTGATATTGCAAGTTTCAATCCTTTCCAAAAAGATAATACTTTTGCTTAAAATCTATTTCTTCATTAGAGTGATAAATGAGACCTCGCACTCGTGCATCTCCCAATATTTCAAAATATTAATCAAAATTTAAAAATATATTTAAATTTATTCAAATAAAACTAAATACAACAAAAATGAAAATCCACAAATAATTATAAACTCAATCACCCTCATATTTATACAAAATATTAAAATAAAATACATATACTATATGCATTTAACATGAGCAATTTTTTTTTTTATAATATAAAATCAGAATTTATGATTATAATTTATGTAAATTAATATTGACACCTAATCACAGGGATTGAGTGAACAACTGTAATTAATGTAAATAAATAATAGAAAAGATGGCAGGAGATGAAATGAATAATCACTCCCTCTTTTATATAATAATGAACAACCTGAATGAATAACATGATTTAATTTGAGGAGTTACCTCCTACTCTAACATGGTATCAGAGCCAGTGCCATTTTTGGCTTCCCTCTATTTGTAACTCCCTTCTGCCTATTCTGCCTAAGTTATGCATCTTTTGCAGGCTGGCATCTCTGTGAAATCCCTGCGAAATCTCATTCATTGTTTAATACATTCTTTGAAGTGTGTTACTGCATGTCGTAGTATTATGTTAGAACATTATTATTTTCAGGCACCAAATAGCATTATATTGTGATTTTATTAAGCAATGGTATATACCCTTTTGCTGTGAATTCCATCAGCTCTCCATACCATTCAATACACCTAAATCTGCTCATTCGAGACTCCTCTACAAACTTTCTCTTTGGACTGCTGAATCTTGATTCTTGACTGCATTGCTCCATGAAACTATTAAATCGCACTTAAAAGGACCAGTTAGGTGGCCTTTTGCACTTTGACGAGTGTCCTCTGTTACCCAAGCCCCGGTGCATTGCTGTCTAGTAGAAATGAAAGGTAGCGAGCTGAATGTGCTCCCATGAATATGAAGAAGCTATTGCATTGAATTTTTTAGGCGTAAAATATACAATGCGACCTCTCCATCTACTGGCTATGGCATAATATGCATACATTGCTGCTTCGTTGATATGCATACGCTGCTACTCTGTTGATATACATATGCTGCATATGTTGCTGCTCCATTGCACCCATGTATGATGTTGTCTGGGATACTTTGGTAAGGTTGGTATGAGGCATTTCCACAAGATGAGGAACCATTATCATTGTCCTATCGTTAATATTGACAAGTTGTGGTCTCTGGTACCTGAGGATGTCAAGGCCAAGGCCACCCCTAGCAGTGCTCCTTTAATAGATGTCACTTAGTTTGTTGTTTTTTTAAAGGTATTGGATAAGGGTGAGCTACCTTCGCAACCCATCGTCGTGAAGGCCAAGCCTATTTCTAAGCTGGCTAAGAAGAAGATCAGAGAGGTAGGCGAGACAGTCATGTTGACTGCCTGATTGAAGTTTTAGGGTTTTTGCCTTTGATTTCAGAATTTTTACCTATTCTAGTATTATTTCAACTGTGTTTCTATAATACCTCTATCTTCATATATCAAAATAAATTTTTTTAGGAGTAAAATTTTGCAACAAAATATTTTTTTCCATAGTGCAAATTTTTTATAATGCATTCAATCATATCTATTGTGGGAGTGGTTCTCACTAGCAAGGAGAACTATCTTGAGTGGTCTCGGAAGATAAAACACACCCTCATTTTCAATGAGTTGTGGAAATGAGTGTGTGTTGGAGATGGAGACAAAGAGCCAGAACAAACTACCTCAGACAAGGAATTCGCCATTTGGGAAAATAAGAATAGCAAGGCCTATGCATTGATTGCAGCATCAATAAGTGAAGAGGTGATTCGACATATTTCGCCATTTTAAAATGCTTTGTAAGCCTTACAAAAAATGAAGGAATGCTATGACTCACACTCTGCACTTGAGGTTTTTCAACTCATGATTAAACTCTTCACACTTGAGTTACAAAATAATGATCCTCTTGCTCTTGCATCAGAAGTAAAATCCATAATGCATGATATCAAAGTGACTAATATTGAACTGGATATTCCTCTGATAGCTTTTCTCAAGGCATTTTATCCCACATACTCAAATTATCTTGAGTCATTGCAAGCAAATGGAAACCTCAAAAATATTACCTTTGACTCCCTTGTGAAAAAATTTGCTGAAAGAGAGAAATCTTTTGGGAAGAAGACAACTCATGAGTCTTCTGAAATTGCAGTGTGCCTTGCTCATAGAGAAAATAATCTTGCTCAAGATTCTTCTAGAGGAAGAGGTGGTGGAAGAGGAAGAGGAAGAAATTTTAGAGGCAGGTGGGGTAGACACTCTCAAGGAGAAAAATCAGATTTCCATTGCATACGCTGCAAAAGAGATGGATCACATGATGCATCCACATGCAAGTTGCCTTGGGATAGAGTTGAGTAGGAAAGAAATCAACCCAAAGGTAAAAATAATGACAAAGACAAAGGTAAAGCACCCGAATCCGCTCACTATGTTGTGGCACACTGTAATATTGGAGTAAATGAAGGCTTATTTAATGCTTCACTTGCTTCTTAGAAAAATGATTGGTTGCTTGATTCAAGAACAACTTTCCACATGAATTTTAGAATATATTTTTTTGAAGAATTTACTGACAATGTTGATGGAGCAGTATACTTTGTAGACAAATCAAAACTAAAGCCATCAGGGCTTGGCACAATCAGGATCAAATTGTCTGGTCTTCTAGACTTTCTTCTGCATCATGTTCTATATCTCCCACAACTGAGGAGAAACTTGCTATTCTTGGTCTACATCTTCCAGTAAGGACACTCCATTCATATGTTTGATGGAAATCTTGAGGTGAGAAAAGCATCAGACCACTCACTTGTCATGACGGGGATAGAAGAGGCTTCTCAAACTGCAGGGTACCTCTGCTTGTGCACAAAATTTCCCATATAGTTTTCATTATGAAGAAGGTACATTTCCATAAAGTTTATTATGGCATGCTAGATTTGGACACTTGAACTATGATAGCCTTTGGTTGCTGAAGAAAAATGGTGTTACTAGTTTCCCTACAATTCCTAGGAAACTTAAACAATGTGATGCTTGCATTCTAGGAAAGCATAGCAAACAATATTTTCATGATTCACATTCAAGAGCACATAGAAACCTTGAACTCATTCTTTCAGATTTATGTGGTCCAATGCTTGTTCCTTCTGCAAATGGAAATAAATATATGATGACATTTATTGATGACTACACCAGAATGTGTTGGTTTTATTTATTGAAGAACAAATCTGATGCTTTTCAAACATCCAAGAACTTTCATACATGGATTGAAAATGATGCACAATCTCATATTGGCTCTATTTGCACTAATAATGGAAAAGAATACACTTTAAATGAATTTGAAAACTTTCTTCGCCAACATGTGATAAAAGATCAAACAATTGTGCCTTATAATCCCCAACATAATGGAGTAACCCAAAGAATGAATAGGAGAATCTTAAATATGGTACACTCCATGATGTTTTTCAAAAATGTAAAATTGATGTTTTGGGCTGATGCAGTTCTATGTGCTGTAAATGTAAAGAATAGATGCCAATGTAATGTTATTAGAAACAAGACTCCTTATGCAATGTGGTATGGAAACATTCTTTCGGTAAAGCATCTTAGGGTCTTTGGTTCCACATGTTATGCCTTGATACCAAAGGTACATAGAAACAAACTTGGTGCAAGAAGTCGTAAGTGTATCTTCCCGGGGTATTCAAACACCTCCAAAGCATACTGTCTCTATAATGAAGTCAATAAAAATTTTGTTGTATCTAGAGATGTAATCTTTCTTGAATCGTCCAAAACTGATAATGTTGTTGAGCAACAACTTGATCACTTGGATAGATTCGAAAATGAAAAATCATTTCAAGGATTTGATAATCAGATTCCACATCTTGAAGGGGGGATTCCTATAGTAGATAAACCTATGGAATCTTCTTCTGAAGCACTCTCTCCCCCACATGAAACTCCCACAACGGATGATACTTGGAGTGACGTGATTGACAGAATTGTGAGACTCAATCTTGATTCACTCCCAACTCAATCAACGGAGAAACCTGGACCATCTGAGAAAGGTCCCCAAAGTGGCTGATAAAGACACTTAAAAGTTTTCATTTGATGAGGTTGGAAATACAGGAACCATAAATTCAAACCGGAAAAATGGAGGTGATGTAGATGACTTTGATTCACTTATTGATATGGATGCTTCTTATGATTGTGAATTGAATTTGTCTACATATTTTGAACCAACTTCCTTCAAAGAAGATGTTTCTCATGATGAATGGAAAGAAGCAATGTAAAAGGAGTATGATGCCTTGATAAAGGATGGCACCTGGAAACTGGTTGATCCTCCATTGGGAACCAAACCAATTGGTTGCAAGTGGGTCTACAAGAACAAGTATAAAGATTATGGCTCACTTGACAAGCACAAAGCCAGGCTTGTGGCAAAAGGTTTTGCACAGAAGGAAGGGGTCGATTATGAGGAGACTTTCCCCCACAACAAAATGGGCTATCATTCAGACACTCTCTGCCCTAGTAGCTCATAACAGTTGGAAAGTCCATCAAATGGATATAAAAATTGCTTTCTTGAATGGAGATCTAAAAGAGAATGTTTTTATGTCCCAGCCTGAAGGATTTGCTGTGAAAGTACATGAACATAAAGTATGCAAACTTGTGAAATCCTTGTATGGCCTTAAACAAGCACCACGAGCCTGGTATCAAAAAATAACTAAGCATCTTCTGAAACTCAATTTCAAATATTACGATCTTGATGATGCAACTTTCTTTGTCAAGAAGGTTGGCAAAATAGTTGTATATCTTGTGGTATATGTATATGATCCTTTCATGTCAGGGAACAATGAAAGCTACATTGCATCCATAAACAAGGAATTGAGGAAAGGTTTTGAAATGACTGATTTGGGCTATGTTCATTACTATCTTGGTATTGAAGTAACTCAACATCTGAAGTCCATATTCCTTTCTCAAAAGAAGTACATTGGAGATCTGTTGAACATGTTTGGCATGACTGAATGCAATCCTTTGACTACTACAATGGAACAATACTTAATGATTACATCCATTGAAGGAACAAAATTTGAGGATGAAACAAAGTATAAATAGAATGTAGGAAGTCTCAACTACCTAACTAATACTAGACCAGTCATTTCGTTTGCTGTTGGAATCCTCTCCAGGTTTATGCAAAAGCCTTGTGAGGAAAATTGGTGTGCTACAAAAAGAGTTCTAAAGTACTTGAAGGGAACTCAAGACTTTGGAATCAAATATACACAGGTGGGCGACTTCAACTTGATTGGATACTCTGATTCAAACTTCGATGGAGACAAAGAAAATGGGGCATCTACTTTAGGTTATGCTATGAGTCTTGGATAAGGAGTTATCTCCTGGAGACCATGCAAACAATCAGTTCCAGTAGATTCCACAATAGAGGCAAAATATGTGGCAGCAGCTGAGGCAACAAAAGAAATTGTGTGGCTTAGGAAAATTCTTGAAGATTTGCAGGTAAAATAAGTACAATCAAATCCACTCATGATTAATAATACCTCAGCAATAAAGTTGGCCAAGAACCCAAAGTTCCATGATCAAACGAAGCACATCAATACTAAATATCATCTAATTCAACATCGTGTTGAGGCCAAAACAATCCATCTCCACCATTGTTCCACTAATGAGCAAATTGCAGACAATTTCACCAAAGCGCTTGGAAGAGAAAATCTTGAAAGATTCATAACGATGCTTGGCATTACCGACATCCCTTCAGATTAAGAGGGGGAATGTTGACACCTAACCATAGGTATTGGGTGAACAACTGTAATTAATATAAATAAATAATAGAAAATATGGAGAGTCACCAGGAGATGAACTGAACTATTATTGAGCAGTAAAAAGGGTCTTTTTAACCTCTATTTACCCTACATTAATTATCAATCTAGGTACGATTTGTTATCTCAAGAGTGTACTCAGTCTGAGGTGGTCACTTATCAAGAGTAATGCTAGTAGTATGGTGCTTTGACAAATGTAAATAAATGCTGGAAACAAACTCTAAATGTAATGGCAAGAAATTGAAATGCTTTGTAACTAAATCCTTTTCTTAAGAAACTACCACATTCATCAGTCAAGGATGCAGTAATGATAACTCTTTCCTTTGTAAACTAATGCAAATGGAAAGCCATCAAAGAGAAGACCTCCAATATAGGAACTAGAAAACAATAGTCAAGGTTCGCTATAGTTGCAGATCATTCCGTTCACACCAAATCAATTACTTGAAATGATAATTCAAATAACAGAAAAGGGAACAACAACTAGTCTATTGAAAATATTAAACAAAAAAGCTTTAACTTACAAGAATGAATTAAGAAGCAATTGTAATCTGAAGGAATTGAGTAGGAATCTTTAAGTAGTAAATGAATTGAACAACAAACCAAGAATGGAACAACAAGCTTGAGGAAGTCTACGAAATATTGAAAAACAAACTAAATCAAATGTAAACACACAACAAATCTAGAATGATGGAATCAATAATCTGAGTTTAGCATAATAAGTATTAACCACCGTTATAAGGGAACAATAATTGCAGTTACAATGGAATGGTAATCTGAATGAACAACAATCAAAATTAGTGATAAACCATAGCTAAATGAACAACAATACCAATTTGTAAATGAACAACAATGTTACTCTGTAAATGAACAGTAATGTCAATCTATAAAGGAACAACAATGTTATACAGTAATGTCAATATGTAAAGGAACAACAATACGATATGATTTCAGAATGAACAACATAACATTTCAGTTGCGAATGATAACCTTACTATTCAAATACACATTAAATATAATAGAGCTAGTAAATGAAATGACAAGGAATAACAGATTACTAAATGAAGCACGTAAAAGAAATCAAACCACAAATGACTTGTAATTGGAAACCAATGGTACAGAAAGCAAGTGATCCACTAGGGCCAGGCCCTTAGCCACCAAGGATGCACTGTTGTGGTTACTCCAGAATAAAAGACAGAACAACAACGAAGTTTATATATTAATCATAAAAACAGAGTTACAGTGATCGCTCTTTAAAGAGAGTCGATGATCAAAGTTCAGTTTGCAACAACAAATTCTATATAACAACAATAGTATGCCCTTGGGCTAGTAGCATTGTCCCTTTTTATAGTGGCTAGGTGGAAATACCAAAGATACAAATATTCTTAAGGTAGCGATCCCTCAGGATCAAAGGATCCTGAGGGATTCACCATATCGTTATCCTTCAATTATCTCTTCATCCTCTTGTGCTGATATGGCATTTCTTCTTCCTTTTCGTGGCCCATGCACTTCAATCTGGATTGCCTCGTTTGGATAAGGTTCCCAATCGAAGGGATAACAATTGGTTTTTCCTTGTCTTTTCTTCTGAAATGGCGATCTTCCACTTTCTTCATTTTCTGCATATAAAAAGGTAATAATTAGTCATTTTACGTTAATCACAAATCCCCTTAACTTTATCATAATCCATTATCCTATACCCATCTTAGAATGTAAATAAGTTATGAATTAAAGGAAAAGATAAGGAAGTAAGTGGCAATTACATACCTTTTATAATGCTCAACACACCCCCCTGCTTACCCTTTTTCATTCCCTCATGAAAACATTATAATTTACATGCAAGGCAGTTAGGGAATAGGCTGGAGAAGGATTTTCAGTCAGTGGTCTAAAACCATGATTTCTAGCTAAAAATTAAAGAATATGCCCTGTCTGACCTTCAGGCAACTCATATAAGGCTCTATACCCTCGTGCATGATACTAGATAATTAGACTTCAGAACCTATAGCCTAACCAATATGGGCCTTCTTTCAAGATGAGGTCACCATAAATAACCAAGTGGTCAACAACTAGCTTAAAATTCTCATAATTGAATGGCTCTCTATTTTTGATATTGCGATTAGAAGTCTGGTATCAGAATTTGGCTGCTGCTATGGCAAGGTCTTTGATGGTTAGGAAGTATTCTACCCCTTGTCGGATGATTGCTGTGTGAATAGGTCCCAATGTCTGGATCACACCCTGAGTTCTCATTAAGCTCCTATGTTTATTACATAATTGAAATGGGTTTCTAGGTTCACCCCTTACTCACAGATCTAACCCATTCTCCTGTCTCTAGAAGATATTGTAGGCTTTAAGCCACTTTATTTGATTGACAACAAAAGAAATAAATGCCTGAAGTTGGACATCACCCACAAAAGGGATAGGGTTTTGTTTTGTTTCACCATTTAACACAAATTATGCAAATAAAATTCACATAACAATCGCTGAAATTTCACCCCGTAATGCTTACAATAGTTTATGAAATCATCAATAGTTTTTACCTCTATAGGCACTCCTGCTTTAACAGCCTTAATTTTCAATTGTAAATATCTTTCCATAAAAACAAAGCATAGTTTTTGGCAGTTGCCCTACACGCTAGAACATCAGTGTACAAAGAACATAAGGTATCCATTTGATTTATAATTGTGTCTAGTCTATGGGTTACTTTTTTGACTCTTTCCTCTGGCCTTCACCATCCATCGAAGGCCTGACTTTCTGATGCATTGATTTTCTTTAGCTACTGTTGTAACTTCTGATATTTTTCTTGAGGAACAGTTTCCTCTATGAGTTTCTCTATTGTTTTTAGGGCTTGTGCCAATTTTTTTTGCAGAGTTACTATCCTCGAGTCATTATCCATCATGACAATTTTGGGCTGGAGATCTACTTGGATCTCCTTATTGCGACATCTAGTTTTTATGGTTTGAGTTTCCTTCTCACAGACTGTTCGGTTGGTCGTAATGTTAGAGGACAGTGCCTATATCTGGACTTCCTTATCACAGGCCGGTGTGTTGTCCATTTGTGCTTCTGCATTTGCAACAACCAAATGTTGTTCCTTGCGATTCTGAATAACAGGTTTGACTTGAGTCCTCTTGGTCTTTTTCTTATGGGGTTTTTGCTGGGTGGCTGCTCGCTTTTTCCCAGGGGTTCGTTTTGAGTTCTTCACCATCTTTAAGACTCTTATTTGTTGTCAAAGTTGCTTAATTACGTTAAGAAATCTCTGCTGTTCCTTTCACAACTTTTTGATTTCATCTATTTTCTTAGAAGGAGCACCTGTTACTTTTCTAAGGCTTGGGCTTTGTACTTTAGGTATTGTACCCTCGCCTTGGCCAATTTCCATGTTTCCTTCATGGAACACCTCTTTAGTGTTTTGTTGATCAGGTTTTTTAGGGGTAGAAATCCTGGTTTGTTCTACTGTCTCCTGGGCAGCTTCGTCTTCTACCTCTTCTTCATCATGCAATTCTTAGGGTGTATTCTGACTGGGAATAGATTGTTCTTCTTCCTCCTCCTTGTCACTCTTCTCCCCAGATACACTCTTATCATGAGCAGAGTGATCCTCTTCTTCTTCCTCTTCGTCACACATTTCCTCAGACGTACTCTTATCATGAGCAGAGTGTTCCTGCGACCCTTCTTCGGTATGGGGGTTGAGTGGGCTATGAGGTTGGACATACTCACCCATATTGGCCAAAGTTTGGGCCAATTCATCTTCTTGCAGAGGGTTTTGCAGTGGAATTTTGCTGCGTTGCTCTGTTTCCTCCCCTTCTTCCTGACCAAATTTATCAGTCTCCTCCTCCAATTCTTCTTCTTTGTTTCCCTATAATTCTTCTTCATTTTCCCCACCTTCAAGCTGTGGGGGTTGCTAATCTTCTGAATCATGTATTTCCACAGGCTGGCTAATGTTCCCCTAGGAATTTCCCAACATTCCTCTGCTCCTTGCCAATCTGACATATTGTCTTCGTTTCAGAGGTCTACTTGATGTGCTAGCAATATGTTTTTGTTTTGGGGCTAGCAAGGCCAATCCCCCATCTATCAAGAAAATCAATTCTTCCTAACTTCTCTGCTATTGGGCAAGGTTGTAACTGACTTTCAATCGAATTAAACCATGATGGCTTACCGCTGACTCTACATGGCGAGATTTTCTCATGCTTCGGGCAACATCATGCAATAAAAAATTTAAGAACGCAGGCAAATTCACAACACATTTTTGCTTTAATATGGCTAATAGTTTGAGATGGCATGATCTTACCACGTCTTTTCTGCCATCACAAGTGATGTAGATTTGGATAATTCTCGCAATTCTACCCAAGGCTCTCCCAAGGTTGTCGGCAGGACTCCTTTCCCTTTGACAGTAAGGTTCTGCCCTTCGTCCCAGAAGATGGTTATGGCGTCTCACAGTCTCACCTTTTTCAGAGTCCATACAGGTCCAACGGCTGACAGTCCTGAAACTTCAGCAATTATGTCATCTGTGACTGCTATCTATCTCCCTCTCACCATGGAATGATTTTCCTGCAAATTTTGCAGAAATTCAATTGCCACTGTCTCGTTAGATTGTTGTAGACAGTTAAGGTAGGCTATCCATTCTGCCCTTGCTAAGATTTCTCGTGTAGCATCAGAGACCATTAACACCTGTGGCTCACTGCGAATTGATCTTCCTCCCATCTTGTTCATGCTTAGCATACTGTAAAAACACAGAGACGACGATGGAACAACAAGCTGTTCAATTTTTTAACTCATTGTTAAAAAAAACACAAAGAAGATGATGGAACAACAAGCTGTTTAGACTCTAATTCACTACTAATTTTGCAGAGCAAAACAAGGAAATGGCGTTGGAACAACATGCCATGCATATTGCAAAACACAATACCGTTAGACTTGCTATTCTCGAGTTTTGGTGAAGTCATAATACCTCCAAATAATGAACTGACATGTATGCCAGTGAATTATGGAGTTCACTCACACCCCCTGTAATGTGATAGGTCATCCTCAGCCGTCAAATAAAGAATCAACATGCTGAACTGAAATCGTACAATGGAATAAAGGAACAACGTATAGATATATGTCACGTTTACAAAAATAAGTGGATTATCAAAATCGAGGCGTATGATGGAAATTGCTAATAAATATGGAAATGCCGTGATATGATGCGAAAATGGAGGATAGGACAACTGACGTGAATAAAAGTTCTTATGCGGTCATTATCCACTTTAGCCATCATGATTGATTTGTAAATGATTTTCATGTATCAAAGGGTTGAAAGGCTTATATGACATAATCTCATTTGAAATCACTATAAAGATATAAGAAGAAGGGTTTATAATGACTATTGGTGTATGAGAAATATGAATTCAATACCATCAACAGAGCTCTGTTGCCCACAGGTGTCCATAACCTTGACAGAGTTTCTTATTTCACCCTTGGAACCATAATCCTTTGTGTATGCCTAGGAAAGTGCTGTGCGATGTTAGAATGGAGGCCATTGTGCTGGCTTGGTAACCAGATGAATCACAATGCCATTCACCAGGAAGAAGTGAAAGGTCGACAGGCCGGCTTGTGATGAGACCTCCTGTTCCAAGGACTTTCTATTTTTCTAATGTGCCTCTTGGATCATATCCCTACTGTGGTGGCCATAGTGGGAATGCCACTTCACATTATTCCTTATGATCATGGTAGGCTGGCTCTTGATGAGACCCCCCATCCTTCATGTGACAAATCATGTTAGTAATCATATAGATATGTATCTTTTTCTTATTTTCTTTTATATAGCACTTTCCTATTTATATACACAGGGTGGCTCAACACTCCTTAAGAGTAGGGATGGTGGAAGAAGTCTGAACATCTCAATAGAGAAAAATATGCCCTTATTCTTATTCAATAATAATGATCAAAGAGAATAATGGGGGTTTAGAAAGAACCATCATGATAAAAATAATCAATCATATTGGTATTAGTGAAAATAAAGACAACAAAGTGATATAAATATTTGTGTCCTTTCCTCTTTTCTCTTATCAATTCAAAGCGATTTCTTTTAAAGATAATGATTTTTCTTTGTTTAGAAACTTTTTGGCGAAATCACATAATTGATCATTTGTCGACGCGTTTCGAACCAACTAGTGTGGTTCATCGTCAGGACAAGTTGAAGAAACAGATCCAATTTAACGTGTTAAATAGTCTAAGCAGAGACTCCAACGGCTAAACAATCAATTATCATCAATTATGTGATTTCGCCAAAAAGTTTCTAAACAAATGCTATGGATCACATAAGTCTAAATTCCTTGATAATTTCCCTGCACGGAGAAGCCACTGCTAAAAAGGTTCATCGTTTCGAGCGGACACACATGCAGGTCACAAAGTTGAAGTCTGATCTAGTATTTCTTAAGCGATGCAGAGACTCTTCGGTTATTCCTAGTTTTTCCAGGATTATAGCCGTTAGTATTTTTAGCCGTTGGAGTCTCTGCTTAGACTATTTAACACGCTAAACTGGATTTGTTTCTTCAACTTGTCCTGATGATGAACCACACTAGTTGGTTCGAAACGCGTCGACAAATGATCAATTATGTGATTTCGCCAAAAAGTTTCTAAACAAATGCTATGGATCACAGAAGTCTAAATTCCTTGATAATTTCCCTGCACGAAGAAGCCGCTGCTAAAAAGGTTCATCGTTTCGAGCGGACACGCATGCAGGTCACAAAGTTGAAGTCTGATCTAGTATTTCTTAAGCGATGCAGAGACTCTTTGGTTATTCCTAGTTTTGCCAGTAGCCGTTAGTCCTTTTAGCCGTTGGAGTCTCTGCTTAGAATATTTAACACGCTAAACTGGATCTGTTTCTTCAACTTGTCCTGACGATTTCGCCAAAAAGTTTCTGAACAAATGCTATGGATCACAGAAGTCTAAATTCCTTGATTTTTCTTTGATTTGCTGATTTCAATATCCTCTAGTTTTTGTATTCTTGCATAAATGTATAGCTGTGCCTTAGATGACCATCGCTCACAAAAATCTTCTAAATGGTAAAGCACACATACACACAAAAAGAAGAAAAATGCACTCAAAAAGTGTTGTTCTTTAGATGGAATAGCTACTGTTTCTTTAGAGGGATAGCAAAATAATATTTGCACACAAAATCCGCAAGCAAAAAAAACATACATGAAAATGTTGTTCCTTGAGAGGAACAACAGCTATTCCTTAATTGGAACAACAAATAAAGCAAGCACAAACAAAAGATGCGGAAATGCTGTTCCTTCGGAAAGGAACAACAAAAGGCGAAAGTATTGTTCCTTTGGAAAGGAACAACAAAAAAATGAAAGTGTTGTTCCTTAAAAAAGGAACAATATAAAAATGAAAGTGCTGTTCCTTCGGAAAGGAACAATAGAAAAACAAAAGTGTTGTTCCTTTAGAAATGAACAACATAAAAATGAAAGTGTTGTTCCTTCGGAAAGGAACAACAAAAAAAGAAAGTACTGTTCCTTCGGAAAGGAACAATAGAAAACAAAAGTGCCGTTCCTTTGGAAAGGAACAACAAAAAACAAAAGTGCTGTTCCTTCGGAAAGGAACAACAAAAAATGAAAGTGCTGTTCCTTCAAAAAGGAACAACAAAAATGTGAAAGTGTTGTTCCTTCGGAAAGGAACAACAACACGTGAAAGTGTTGCTCCTTCGGAAAGGAACAGAAAAAAGGCGGAAATTTTGTTCCTTCAGAAAGGAACAACAAAATACGAAAGTGCTATTCCTTCGAAAAGGAATAGCAAAATGACAAAACTGTTGTTCCTTCAGAAAGGCACAACAAAATGCAAAAGTGTTGTTCCTTTGAAAAGGAACAAAAAAATGACGAAAATGCTATTCCTTCGGAAAGAAATAGCAAAATTCAAAAGTGCCATTCCTTCGAAAAGGAACAACAAAATGAAAAAAGTGCTATTTCTTCGGAAAGGAACAACAAAATGTAAAAAAATTACAGAAATGAAGAAATATATACAGAAAGTAATTTACACAAATAGAATAGAAAAAGTTAGGTACAAAATTTAAAAGCAATCAAATTACTTAGTGAACCAAAGGCGAAAAAGAATTCTCTTCCTCAGCCAGAATATATATGTTAGAATCTTCCCGGAGTTGCTGGTAGAAGGATTCTTGAGCAAGCGGTTTGTGGTATAGTCGAACTCAGTGGTCATTTGCTTTAAAGGTATGTCCAGATATGTCAATAGTAGTCAAAGTAATAGTGCCATTGTCATGCACTTTCTGGATTTCATATGGTCCCATCCAGTGAGTCTGAAGTTTTCTCAGAAAATCCTAAAACCTAGAATCGCATAAAAGTTCCCAATCTACTTCGTGGAAAATTTTCTTTTTGATCAGGGCATCATGCCATTTTGCTCTCTGTTGCTGGATTAATGCAGTATGTTGAAGAGCCAAGGGCCTAATTTCATCTAGCTCGTTGATTTGCTGTAGTCTATTAGTCCGGGCCTCATTTAAATCTAGACCGACCAACTGCATTGTTCTCAACGTTTGTATTTCAAACTCTATGGGAAAGATGGGTTCCTTTCCAAATACTAGCTGATACGGTGAATAAATAGTGGTGTTTCTCCACGTTGTTCAGTATGCCCACAAGGCTTCCAAAAATCTTGTAGCCCAATCGCATTTGTGTGACGCAAAGGTTTTTGTTAATATTGTCTCTATCACTTTATTCGTGCTCTCTACGTGGTCATTTGCCCGTGGGTGGTAATCTTGTGTTGAATATGATAGTTTTTTAATGTTGCAACAATTTTGTTACCTGCAAACTGTGGTCCTCCATCTGTGATTATGTCTCTTGGGAGGCCATATCGCACAAATATTTGGAATTATGTAACATCTCTCCCTTAATAATAATAATCAAGAACTAATAAAAATAATACAAAAAAATAATAATTAATAATAAATAATAATAATAATGAATAATAGTAAATAAACCACTTAATAAATAATAAAATAAATAAAAATAATACAAAATAATAAGTAATAATAAAAATAATGAATAATAATAATAAATAAATAAAAATAATAAATAGTAAATAAATAAAAAGTAATAAAATAATAAATAAATAAAAAGTAATAAAAATAAAAATAGTAATAACCAAAATAACAAATAATGATAATAATAAATAAGAAAATTATCAAAAATTAGCATGCCGACACATGGAGGGTGGGCATGTGACATGCAGACACATGGAGGTGTGCATGTGGTTTCCCATCCAATGTTTTTTTCTATTTAAGGAATGATAAGGAGGATGGAAAGGGTCTTATTCCATCATTCTGAGGTTCTGTCATGATTCTCTTGGGAGAGTATTGAGACTTAGGAATACTGGCAGTAGTCGTTGATTGAGGGCTCGGGGGTGGCTAGTTGTGGCAGAATCCTACACAATTGAGCCTACGGTTGGGAGGAGAGTCGTCCCCAAATCTTGTTGCGGTAAGCCTACTTCTACCACAGGTAAGCTGAGGTAAGTAATCTTCATAGTTTAAATTCAATGTTAATAAGTTATCTATCTAGGGCTGTTACACATGGTATCAGAGCGGGACACCTAGGGCCTATGGGCATTTTTTATGTTGAAATTTTGATTATTTCTTGATATTTATTACTTTCATGAGAGATGTATTAATTTGTTAATGAGAACTTGTATTTAATTTAGTAAATATTGCAAATAATTTTTAATTTGTTGTAAATTGTTTTTCGAGTAATTTTTCGGCCCTTGTATTCTATTTCTGTTGTAAATAAATTTGTGAATAATTGATTTTCATTCTTATTTTTCTCTACCGCAGGAGCTTTAAGGCTGATTTCCATTCAAACCTTTATGCGCTATATGACCTTTCGTGTTTTTGCAGCGATTTAAATTCGAAATTTAAAGGGTTTTCTCATTTGGATTTTTGGCAAAAGCTCATATAGAGCTTGAGGTCTCGTGCAAATCTTTTTCTTTTTATTTTAGCTTTGAAGAAAAGTTTCTTGAAGAGTTTGGGGCATAATATTTTTAATATAGATTTTTTGGATTGTCTTTAGTTTTGATTCGTTTTGCAGATTTTTGGAAGCCTTATTTTAAAGATGCCGCAGGCATTATCAGCCTCCAAACCCTCAATCTTCACATTTAGTATTTGATTTGGGTTTGACTGTATAACTGTCATATAAACCTTGATGCATTCACAGAAATTAAAATCCTGAAGGCTTTCCCGTCTGTTCTGACATCAAGTCCTTTGACCTAACCTTTTTCTTTGGGCAGAACCGAGAAAAAGCCGTATGGGAGGGCCTGCCTAGACCTCTCTCACTATAAGCATTAGTTCTGCCTCTGTCACCTGATATGAATGGCTTCTAAGGCCAAGATTATTCAGTCAATCACTAAGACTGCAAACCTTAGAAACCTAGCAAAGTCTCCTTAACCATTCAATTAAGATTTTCCTCGAATCTTAATCAATTTTGGGGAGCTGGCCGTAAATATTTGTGGCTTGTTTCTCTTTTGGCCATGAGGATTTTAGATCTCTGGTGTGAATGTATATTTGCAGGGTCTAATATTTGTTTTGCAGGGGTTCCATCTCAATTGTTGAAAGTTTTTTTTTTTTCACTGATTTCGTGGCTAGGGATTTGCCTTTGGGGTTTCACATTGATAAGTAATGCTTGAAGAGTAGTTGCAGACATTGGAGGCCCAACTCTTCCTAGCCGTGAGCCTCCAATGAGCCTCCAAGAGGCCTGCACAACCTCTTATCTGAAGCACATATAACTTAAAGATTTTGACAGATTTTGACATTTCAAAAAAAATTGGCAATTAAGGGTTTGAAAATAATTAAGTTGGTCGCACATAGCTCATTAAATCTTCTAATAATGTTTTCTAGCCTCATTAAATCTTCTAATAATGTTTTCTAGCCTTTATTTTGTGGACTGATTTCACTTGGCTGTAATATTTTTAAGGTTTGGTGCAATTTTTTTTATTATCTCCGAGGTATAATGTCCACTGGTTTGTGCATTCATCTTTTGGAGCAGTGAAATTGTTTTTTTTTCCAAGGTAATGCAGGGAGCCTATCTTTTCCCCTCTTATCTACAGGTTGCATTTCTATCTTTTCAGAACGTTTAAAAGTGTATTTTCAAATACTCTGTTGCAGTTTGTAATTTACTCTGTTCCAGAAGATGCATACCTCGGTTAATGTCTGAGCAGGGTTTGTAATTTTTCTTTTTCGTAATCTGGAAAGTAGGTTTAGATTGCGGATGCTATTTCTGTCATAGAATTTATTTGCAAGGTAACGGAAAAGACCTTATTCCTGTGATACTATTTACATCTAAGGAAAAATTGAAAGACCCTAACAGAGAGAAGTTTGAAAATTTAGTTTATCAGACTTTTCAAATCACCCTTTCAGAAATGAATTTGTCAGAATTTTAAAAGCATGAATTCTCAAATTGGTGAATGGAAAAAGAAAACGTAACAGATCACAAATTAGTCCAGGTTGTTCAGGATTTAAATATTGTAACTAGTGAATGTTGCTCAGGATTTCAATATATAATTATTCGGTGATTTTGATGGATTACATTAACCAAGCCAAAGATGTTCCACTGAAATTGAGCTAGAAATAAATAATTTATTTATAAAGTGTTAAAAAAAAAAGCCAGGGTTTCAACTAAATTAAACATATTGGTATAGTTGGATATGTTAAACCAAATCAAAATTGTTTATATGATAATGAAATTTATTTTAAAATATGATCAGGTTTGTGGTGCCTTGGTATGACGTGATGAGTAAATGAAAACAAAATGCCACTTCCTGTGAGTTTCTGCTTTATCACATGCACTATTGCCATCTTGTCAGTACAACCTTTTATCTTTTCACCATTGCAAATCATTTTTCACCTCGGTGTCATGTCCATTTACTTAGAAGATGCTCGTCCTTCTTCCTTTTTAAGCAGAAGAAACCCTCTTTGCAAATCGTTTTGAGAGGTGTCTGCAGTTGAAATTTCATCGTATTATCCCGGATATCTCCCAGGGTCTTCTTTCTTGCAGAGTATCCTTTAACTGAGAGGCCAAAGGTATGCAACATTCTCTGACTCATTTTTGGACCACTGGTTTGAGTGGTCACTGGTCAGAGCATTCAATTTTACAGAGAATGGGCTTGTTTCAGATTCTAAAATGGATGCATATGTTTATGTGGAAGTATTTTTAGTTGTTTCATCATGCTTTTCGCTGTCTGGGATCAAAATTGTCAAGACTCTGATTCAGATCCTATGATGAATGCATGTGCTGCAACATCAATGGCTGTTTGGTTCAGATTTTAGGTTGAATGTTCTGATTCAGTATCTAGGATGGATATGTATATGATTTAGTATTCGTGGCTGTTGCAGTATGTTTTTTTAGCTTGTATTTGGCAGGGGATAGCCTGATTTAGAGATGAATTTGCAACATTCATGGTTTCTCTTTCTGTTTTCATACTGTAATTCAGGAGAATGCCAGATAGTCTCGTGCAGATGCCAGGATGGCCTTCATGGTTTTAGTTCTTTTCATGGAATATGACACTTCGAATATCCATAATGACTTTTGCTGAAATATACATCAATGTTTTCTTAAGATTGCTCATATTATTGATTGGGCTGGAACTA